>JAQFXM010003743.1:0-19159 GCA_034693345.1 Entomobrya multifasciata
ACACCCAGACAGACTTTTCATCCCCTTATCATCAAGTATTCTTATTAAGTACCATTCTGGCACTTAATAAACAGATAGATCCATTACAAGGGAATGACTATTAACAGAGCTGACTATTTGAAAGGGTTATTTGATAGCATTTTTATTATTCTGTAAATTTAAGTAGTGAAAATTTGCTAGTAGTTTCTATAGTGTGATAGCTAATACTTTTGTTATGATATTGTATTTTTACAGTTAAGTTTATACTCTGTCCAACGAGTACAACTACAAAAGCCGTCGTGATCAAAGCGTATAACTTTGAGAAGTCAGTCAGTCAAGTCATAAAAAGATCAGAAACGTTAAGCGAAAGAGCGAGAACGTAACTTCATTTTGTTTAGCTTTGTTCACAATATTTTCATGCACTTAAATTTGCAATCTTTTAGGCTTTTCGCATGGAAGAACCTGAAGAAATCCTTTTGGTCTCATAGTCTCATATAGTATTTATCGTTTACTAATACTTCTTACGATTTTTATTCAATATTATCAATGTACATACATATAGAACAAGTACATTTTTTTACATTACGATGTTATATTTTGCACTATGAACATAATACATGCATACATGTAAATAGTGGGTCGCTCTTTAATCCGAAAACAAATCCAATATTGAACACACTTTAAGTATATCAAGTTGTATTTTACTTTGCTTCTTGTTTGCTGACTTGATTACTTCGTAATTCAGTAAAAACTCTAGTGACTGCACTCACAAAATGTAGAAAAATGACGTTTATGGTAAAAATATCTATACGTATATAGGCTGTACTATGTACCTGCTAATGTACCTATATCTCCGCGGGTTGTAGGCGGTGGTAAGCTTGTTGGTTATAGACTAGAACTACGGCAGTAGTCGGCGTCTGTGCCTGGTCGGGTGCCGGGTTGTTGACAGGACTCGGTTTCGAGATTGGAAAATACATACAAACATACATAACATTGCATAAATGCCGAATATTACCTAGATCCTAACATTCTCTTCTAACTTTCATTTAGTTTAAAAATCATGTACATATGCATATATACAAGTTTCATAGTAAAAGAATACCTATATACAAAGATTGATAGATCATAATTAAATAAGATCACACGGCATTGTATTTGACTTTCTGCTTGGCAATGACAATGACAACGAGTTTAGCTTGCTACAATATGACATGACATGACTACTATGGATATGACTGTTACATGCAACATAACATGAGTCATAAACGGACTCTATTATCTGTCATCTAACAGAGCAATAACAGCCAACTTGGAACTGCACTCACTAATGTTCCTAAAAAACTGTACAATGAACATTTATACGCAATTGTATAGTTTGCAGATTTGCCATGAGAAAATGAGAACATAGCTTTGACAACGAGATACTTTTAATGGCTGATAGAATGTTTAATGTTTAAAAACTGGAGAAAATACCGTTACTTGAAAGTTTGCTAGAATAGGACATAAAATACACAAATATTCCGGTCGCCATTTGCCTTTGTTTTCATAAAACGTAATTTTAATGGAATTATAAAAGCTTGCAGCCCACTAATTGATAATAATAGCTATAATATTCGTAATAGTCAAAAGGACCTTAGCAAGCCAATAATCAACCCGTAAACTGGGAATTTGCCCTAAATTGTTTTATTACGGCAGCATGTATACGCTGTAAATCCCTTATGTAACCCAGCTTTTTCCCATGCTAACCGGCTTAGCATTAAGTAATTCTTAATTAATACACGGATTATGATAATGTGACATTGATAAAAGCATTTTTGGATACACATAAATAAAAGTGACATTCTAAAGAACACGATTACTTACTTGAATTCATGAATTTAACAAAACCCTACAGTCATAATACAGTGTACTGTAAAAACAACTTTTTCAGTAAGCCTGGTGAATATAACGTACTGTAAAAGTAAAACGATGAATCCCTGATAGCACATTTTTGAAGTTTATAGGTTTTTGGTATATAATGAAATGATTTTTTGGAAGAGAAACGGAAAAATTGTCATGATTCGTCAGACTTCGGATGAAATTCCAGCCTTCCGTGTCGTGTGTGTGCGTTCACTTATTTTGTGCATGTATCCTCACATAACAGTCTATTAATGAATCTTTAGTAGACTCCTAAATATAAATGCATGTATTCTAATGGTCTATATTACTTACGTCTGCATTTTTTAGTTTGCTTATTAGTTTCTTCTGCTCGAATGCTACTACCAACGCTGGAAATGAAATCGCTTCCCTGCTGATATGGTTGATGGCTTTTTTGTCGTTGTTGCTGCCAAGCAGTTGATGTTGCGTTTGGTTGTCTGAATGGCAGACAGGCAAGCAAACCAAACCAAGCACAGGTGCTTGAGAAATGTCAATCTTCTTCGTTTTTTACCTACTTACTCTCTACTATTACTACCACTACCACCATCATCTACCATCACTCACCAGAAACATGGAAGGAAAAGCATAACGATTTCATTTAACTTGCCATTCTCGTAATCGTTATTATCATCACGGTGTGTTTTGTCAACAGGAAGTTCATATAAAAAAGAAAGACAAACAAAAATAGCATAAAAATATGATATGTTCGCTGTTCTCACGTAGTATTTCATGGAACACATTCTTCTTACATAAGCGTAATACTAGAACGTAAATGCATACTATATTATAACCTACCTATTTGAAAAAAAAACAAATAAAGCATACACTGAAAATTATGTAAGATGCTCTTATTCATAAAATATCTTATTATTAAATTCTTAACGATATACTGTTGGCAAAACTTTCTTACTTGTTAGTTTTCAGAATAGACAAGTCGCGTAAGCTTGCTCTCATCATCTCCATCTCATTCATCTATTCATTTTCATTCTGAGAAAATTGAAAATGCCTATCATTTTGCATAACATACTATTTTAGGATCATGCACATGGTAGTATGGTAGGTTGTCATTGTCATGTATGCATAAATATGTACATGAAATTGATTTTTTATACACCAAGCCAACTGCTTTTATAATAATAAAGTTCAATATTACTGTACACGCATTAAAGATTTTATTTACGTGTTCCTTTCTTCACTGCAAATGAATGATGATGATTTTTGGCAATGCACTCGTAATTCAAAAGTAAAGGCAGACGGAAAGGATGGAGAGGGCGGCGAAAGGGTTACATGGTTCATTTCTTTGTACTTAAAGTGATGTTCATTATGCGGATAATGAGAAAGAAAATTTCACAAAAAATACCTACCTACGTATCTATGTGCATAAAGTAAACATGCATAATGTAATATGCAACCTGACAGTTTTAAAATAGAATCACGTCACACCAGACGTTTTATTATTAATTATAATATACGAATGTGTAATTTGATAAGAACAGTATTTTTTGGGAGTGTTTGGAGCGGTCGTGTGGTTATAAAGAAAAAAATTGGATTAGTTAAGGAATGACTAATTGCAACTCTAAAAATAGATATTCAACAAATGCCAAAAATCAATGATTATCAGATTACAATGGACAAGTTCAAATATTGTATAAAAATAGCAATTATGATTGAATGGGAATTTCGATATTTCTAGTTGGAAAACGGTGTATTCAGTATGTGTACAATATAGACTATAAGAAGTAAGAAATGAGCTGATTTTGTTACCTTATATGACTGATAGACAAATTTCCATTATAAAATTATATTATTAACATAATATTTATGAATTGATTCCATGACATGATACAATAAAAACACGTTTACAGTACCGTATAAGTTTAATTTGTGATTTAACTTTTTATTTAACGTAAAACGTTTTTCCTCTTATTTTCATGATGATGTTTGTTGTAGCATACAAAACAAATAAAACATTTACACAATAATCGAATGGATCATATATGATCAGACAAATCTGTATTATAGTATTTGGTCGATGATGGTAGAAAATGATAACTGTCACCGGAATCGGATATTGGAGAAGAGATGAGAGAAGAAAACCGTGATTTGCTCCATACACTCTCTGATTGATGGTGTGGACTTGATTATCTACTCGATGATAATAATAGCGGTAGTTATAATAATAATAAAAGAAACAGTAGTAAGAATAATGAAAATGCATGTTTCATGTAAGAATTGTATCATCAATGTCCGGCTCCTTCGATTCGGGCTCTTTGAGTGTTTTGCGGAGAACCTTGTTTATCACATCGTTGAGAGACTCTCGTGCACCAGAGTCCAAGTACTCAAGACATGTCTGAAAGGAAGAAACATGATATAAAATATAATATATTGTATACTATCTTTACATTTCAAACTTTTTTTTAAAAACCGTACATTCATTGCATTATCGCCATCCCTCAACCGCAAAATGCAAACGAGAGCAGTCTCACAGGATGCTCGGACTATCGAGTTTTTCTCCTTCGTTCCGTTAACGAGTGCTGGAATCAAATACCTACCAATATCTTTTGGAAGTACTTGTGGAGAAATTCTTCTTCCGATCACCTCAGATACTTGCCCCAAAAGTGTTTTCACTTCGTTGCTTGAGTTATTAATTGTCTAAAAATAATTGCAACAATTAAAGTATGCTATATTGTTATATTCTACATACCAATTGGTGAAATTTCTGAATACATTGTTTTTATTTACCTTTACGAATGGCGAGACTAAAGCTGGCGGAAGGGTCGTGCTACTTTTCAAACAGTGAATGAATATGTGACCGCAAGCCCTAACCCCATTCGATACTAAAGACGCCTGTAATTATAATATTACAAACAAATTATACAATAATAGTAAGAACTCGAATTCTGAGCAAAAGTCAACGTTTATATTTCGGTAATTTAATTCTACAATATATATTGTTCTTACCCGATCCACACCTAGCGTGTACAGAATACACTTGATAATCTTATCTTGAAGCTTGTCCGTCAACATTCTTTGAGGGCATACTTTCAAACCTACAACTAAAGAAGACGTTTTTGCCTGGCGAATAGTGGCATCCGATTCCTCTGTAAAAAAATCCGTCTTATTAATAACAACAAATAAGAGCAATAATATAAATAACGTAACTTCAAAAAAATGTACCTGATAAAAGTGAGGCGATTGTTGTCTCCAACTCCGGATCTGGAAGATGCTGCAACAATACACCGATCGCACCCGCAGTGACAGTGTTTGTTGATTCATCAGCTTTAATATATGAAAAATAAACAATGTTATAATCAATCTAGTCTTCAAACAATTCAAAAAAGCTGACACGACCAGCATACCAAATGGTAGGAATATGAATTCATATTTTAATTCTTACGTGATCCAATGTAGTTCCATAATGTATTCAAAACGGATTTTTTGGTTGCCTCAGTAATTTTATGTCCTCCAGTTGCAGATGTACATCGTAGCGTGTACAATAATGTATCCCTGTGGCTGACATCATCATTTGCCTTTAAACTGTTAAGAAGATCTTGGAACATGGGGTCAGGCTTGTTGTGAATAGGAAGCAACTGAGCCAGACCCACAGCTGCCTTCAAACGAACATTCCTATGTTGATCCACGGATGACTTAAGGAATGTGGTTTGTAGCTGAGGTAGAAAAGCTTTCAAATGTGGTCCAACCTTGGCTAAGAGCAAAGTTAAGGTATCCAACACAGCACACTTTAAAGCGTGACCGTAGCGATCACCCAAAATCCTAATAAGTGGACCAGTGACATTGATCACAGAAGGTTTCAATGCTTCTTCTGTACTCAACATGATCAGTTCGCCCATTCCAACTGTTGCTTGTTCCTTCATTTCAGCACTTCCGTTTAATACAGCTTCTCGGTAGATTGGCAGCATCGGATTAATTCCCTGTTGAACATAATTAAGCCATATAATTAAGTAAGAAAATAAAGACAAACATCGTTAAAAAATTATTAATATAATTATCGTACCTTCTTTGGAAGACATACACCAGGAAGAATCTCTTTACCCCTCAAGTCGCTACGTACAAACATAATTGCTTGCCTGAGGTCTGCAACGTAACTCAATTTTTCTCCACTGTCCAAATTCTACATACAAACATTCGTTTATTTAGTTTCATGCATTGTATATGGTAATGAATTACTGATTCCATCGCAGTTAGTAATAAAACATACCTTGACTATTGACGTGACAGCGTCAGCAACCAGAACCAGGATAGCGTCATCAGTTTCGGTCATGAGCATGATAAGGCCTCTGAGGAGCTGCGCCACGTAGGCACTCAAATCAGCCTTAGAATGGACACAGAAAACAGACAGCAGCGTAACTGCAGCCCGCTTCAGTTTGGCATTGTCAGACTTCGAATTATCTAATAAATCGTCAATAAGCGTTCGCACAGCAGTGTCGTCTGTCACGGTAAGGATGATCCTATTACAATTCTCCAGCTCTTGTGCTTCCTGAGGCAGTCCAGCGTTATCCATGAGAACTTCCAACAGACAAGGTAGAATTTTTCCCATGTGCTTAGACATAGCATCGTTGGCAACACTTGCTAAAATTGCCATTGCTCTGGTATTTGGTGGTTTCGCAGTTAATTGTGGAATCAAGTACGGCATAACTGACTTTGCTTTGACAATTAAAATTTGCCCAAGGCCGTCCAACGCTTGATCAGCCTCATCTTGATCTCCTTCACTAAGCTTCTTCATGAGGAATGGAACAATTTCTTCCAGAGCTCGACTTCCAACATTGGAATGCAAACTGCCAAAAGTTTGGGCAGCAGCCTGTCTGACCTGTGGCGTGGGGTCGCACAATGCTTTTCTCAGAGTTGGTACCAAATTATCCACAAAAGCAAGGATCATTTCTTTACTGGTGTTAGCCATAATCTCACATAAACCAATGCAAACTCCTTGTCTTTCATCAGCTCGTTGGGACTCCAAGCCCTTTTCTAGAATGGGAATAATTTCTGGCAGAATTTTCTCCCCAAGCTTTCGAACTAAGTCTCCCAGGGTTCTGGCGGCTACTGTACGCTTGTCATGAGATGCGGCAGCAAGACAACCAAGCAGCAAAGAAAACAATGTTGGCAAAATTTCTCTGAGAGTTTTTGGAGTGTTTGCGACTATCACCTTCCATACATGGAGGGAAGCTTGTCTAACCATAAGAGCAACGTCAGATCGACCCATGTACAGGCCAGCAAGTACCCTGTTTCTACGCTCCAGCCCCAAAGCAGCGATGATAAGTTTTTGACTTTGTTCAGTTCCGAAGTTGTCATCGTCGCTGGCTGATTCAGTGGACATTTTCCCAGAAACTCCAGAAATTTTGTAAAGAAGATCTCCAAGCAATTGTACAGAGGAATAGCGAATTCGCCAGTTATCATCAAAAACTCCTTTCTCCAGTTCAGGAAGTAAAAGCGTGATTGCAGAGTCAGCAAAGCCAGTGACAATTCGTTGACCAGCGCGAAGAGCTGTTTCTCGGACGTATTCATTTTCATCAGCGAGAGCTTTTAAGATGGGATTGATAATGAGACCAATGTATTTAACGAAGGCATTTTCGAAAACGCCAGGCATGTAAATAAACATCATCATGTATCCATCCCTAACATGAGGTGCCAAATCGTCGGAATCAGCCTTGCGAATAATTTCAGGCATAAACTTGTGCAGGTTGTCTTCACCCAGTGCTCCAATTACTTCAGCTAAGCCTTGAGCAGCACCAGAACGATCAACTGAATTGACGTCGGATACTAGTGTCTTCATCAACCAAGGCAGCAGTTCCTCGTAACATTTTTCTCCCATTCCCTTGGCCATAGCACCAAGTGCTTTGGCAGCGACAGCTCGTACTTCTGGTACGGGATCTAGCAAAGATGCCTTAATACCAGGCATCACATTATCCATGTATGGAGCCAAGTCAGAGTGATCTGTGAGGGAATACATGTTTCCAATAATTTGACAAGCCATTTTCCTGTTTTCAGTTGATCGGTCCTGGAAGGCACGTTGAACTACGGGCATGATAAGTGCCAAGGATGGGGGATCGACGAAGTGAACGAATTCAGTTTGAAGGAGAGCTTGGAGACAGAAACTTGCTTTCTTGCCAGGATCTTGTAAAGCTGCCAAAAGTACAGGTACTACGCTGGCCACCTCAGGATTTTGAATGACAGACCCAATGAGACCGAGAGCTTTGGTGGATGCATCTTGTACTTTTACGTGCGAGTCTCCCAACACTTCAATCAACTTAGGTACAATCATAGGAAGACAGCCGGATAGTTGACGGGGTGCGCAATACGCCATTCTTCCGAGAAGTTCTACAGAGCCGCATTTGGTTCTCCATGAGTCTTCGTTCAGGGCAGCCAAAAGGGCAGGAAGCACTAGTTTTACTCCATGTCCTGATAAACGGCTCATCACACGCTTCGCAGTGTTTTCAGTTGCTTCGCGAACATAGACGTTAGAATCTCCTAAGCACTGAAGCAAATATGGAAGAACGTGGACAATATATGGTTCAAACAGTCTTCCAAGAAATTGGCATAGAAGTTCTAATGCCATAAGAGAACCTTCTCTTCGTTTGAAATCTTTCTTGTCTTGCATTCCGGTTGCAAGCATATTCATGATGTCGTGTTGCTTCAAAGACAAAATACCAAGTCCTTTGATAAGTCCAGCAAGTCCATACGCTGCTCCACGTCGTTCTCCGAAATTGTCTGAACTCATCATTTTCTTTGACAGTTTTTCCACGATCGCCTCTGCATCATCTTTGACAGCAGGAGCCAAACCAGGAAGGCAATTCGCCACCGCTTCTTGTACTTTCTCAGAAGGAGTGCTCAGTGTCTCCAAAAGAGTTTCGAAAATTGACTTCACCCGTTTATCCTTTGGATCCAAGTGCTTCGCGAGGGATCCCATCAGCACTACACAAGCTTGTCGTACATTGTCAAATCGCCGGGACTTTTCAGCTTTCTCCAAAAACGTCTCAATTATGTCAATGAAGCTATTGAGGCAGCTACTTCCGTGGATTTTAACAATTTCTACAGCAGCCTCTAACATGATTACATGCACGGCGTTGCATCTGTCATTCAGTGTTTGCGTAACAATCCATTTCATATTTTCTTCTGCTTGAGTTGTTGTCATGAGAGGAGCCAGTTCTCTGATCGCAAGCCCAATACCACAGCGACCTTCCCATTTATCAACGGCTTCTTCCAAAACCCTGCCGAAACTGTCAACCACGGGAGGGAGAAGTATTTCATACTCACTATAATTGTTTCGCAGTTCCTCAAGAACTTTTGGTAATTTGTCTTTGTGAACCGCAAGTAGAGCACCATAAGCTTTGGAAGCGGACACCCTTACGGCTTCACAGGTATGAAGAATATCTTGTGCAAGAGTTTCGTACAGGTCAAAATCAATAGGAAGTTGAGTTGACTCCCAAACCTTCTTGCCCAATTCAGCTATCCTTGAAATTGGGTCAAATTGTTCCCGGAACACACATGCAGCAAGGATTTTTTTCAAATCTTCATCCTCAGTCATCCATCCTGATTGACACAAGTGATCCAGACAGGTTAAACTAGTATCCCGAGCCAACTCAACAGATGACCTTAAAGCTTCCAAATGACGCTTAAGTTCCAGAGGCTCCAAAAATATAAACTGCATGAGCGCATTACTGGTCTTCATAAACGCAACTAAGGTGTTAACAGTAGGTTGTAGTAGTGCCCCTTCGTTCATTTCCAAAACTTGATACAAAAGATTGGTATATTGCCCACGAGGAATGGCGTCTGCATCAGGACAGCTCATGTCCATGCAAGAAGAAAGCATGAAAGAAGAGTAGTTGGCAATGATTTGAATCGTAGAAGAAAGAATATTCATATCTTTCGAAAATTCGCGGATAACTAGCACAAAAAATGGGTGACAGAAAGATAAGACAGCATTCGACAAGCTACTTTTCGAACTAGACTCCTTAAGTTGATTCAGAACACTATTGACGGAAATACTAAGCTTGACTTGTTGCCACTCTTTGTTGGGATCACAAAGGGGATTGACAAGACGAAGACAACACTGGGCCAAGGCTTCGCCAAAGTACCTTCTTGTTGGATACAAGGATTGGCCTAAAAGAACAAAAAATGCTACAGTGGGAGGAGCTGCCACAGGGCTTTTCATTACGGCTACCAACTCGCTGATGAAATCTTTCACATACAGTCCAAAATTCTCGAAATCCCCTTCCATTAGTTCTTCAAGTATTCCCACGGCACGGACAACTTTTGAATCGAGTTCAGCAACTTGTGCACGAATTGCAGATTCCTTGGCAAGTTGGTTCTTCATAGCTTCTATCTGCTTTGGAGTATACTTGGGCCCTTTCCCGGCCCTTTTCCTTTGCTCCTCAAGTTCCTTTCTTAACTGAATTTCTTCCAGTTGGTCTTTGTATGAATAAGCTTTACTTTCTCGCTTCATATTTCTGTTTGAATCCCCAGCACCATCTTCTACTATCGTTGTGTTATATAACTGGCCTTCCGGGGTTCGGAAGACGAAGTAGTCATCTCGAGAAATTTTCAAAAATCCTGGATCGGCTAATAGCTTCACTGACGTGTCAACAGCCTCGCCCATTATAAGATTACTGTGTACTTTGGTAAGAGTTCTGAGGATACGTCTGTTTGTTTCGCTGCAGTCAAATCCTCTGATGTAGGTGGAATAAATAAACTCCTGTTTTTCTTCCATCACTGCTGTGGCTTGAAGTTTCCACTTTTGGTTCACGCAATTGAACCACAGATCGTTAGATGGGAATTGATGAGTTGCTAGAAGAAGCTGCATTGCAAAGTCATTTTTCACTGCGGCTTTACTCCCATCAATACACGGCTTTATGGCGCTGACACAAGCATTGACTACTTCGTATTTTATGTGGTCCTATAAAAATTAAATTAATCCAAATTACTTATTGTCACAAATTTTCGACAAACTAGATTCGGAAGACAAATCAGATGATAAAAGTAACTTACACTTAGGGAATCTTTTTTGACAACTTCCTCGGCAGCGGAAAGGAAACCTCGTGCAACATCTAGACTTCTTGAACTGCTCATATCAGTCATCCTACTCATTTCTAATTTCAGTTGGGTGCGCACCTGTGAAAAATATTGATAATACATTCCATAACTTAATCTTAATTATCGTCAAAGTATATTTAATGTTTTTCCCAGGGCGTTTATATACCTGATGATCCGCACATGGAAGACATAATACAACCAAAGAGAATGTTTTAGGGTTGACGTTTACAGACCCTGGAAAATTGCTGCTGAGAAAATGACGAGCCAGTTGGGCAATATGATGTAAAGCCCAAGGTAAGCAGGAACTCAAAAACTTGTCGTCAACAAATCCAGCTACTTTGTTTGACTGTGTGTATGATTGTTCGGGTATAGAAATCACGTTGTCTTTACTATTAAACGAACTGGATGCATTGAGCAGTAAAAGGCTCAAGGAAATGGCCTCTGTTAGATTGTTGACCACCGCCGGTTGAGCGAGAGCTTTTTCAATACATTTGGAAACAGGATCGACAAGGTCCTTAAGCCACTTGATTCTACTATCTGTGTACAGTTCCACCATCATGCGACACAGTCCAAGTCGAACAACTCCCTTCAATGATGTGAGACCACCTTTAATGTACTTTGAAAGCGGTGCTGGACATTCTTGCGACAGTCCTTTACCCCATGTGCCTATCACTTCCATACACTCAAGTAAGGTCCCCTCGTGTACTGTTAAAAAATACATTGAACAGATTAACATAATAACCAGAAATCATTTTTTGGAAACAATTGAATACTATATTTATTTTACCATCAGTCTCCAACAATCTTGTGCATTTTTCCAAGACCCATGAGGATAGTTGACTTTGTACCTTAAGTAAATCTTCACCAAGTACTTTTATCACCTATGAAAAAATCAAGACGAAAATCAGTTGGCTGTTTATGATACACTACAAACACGTATTATTACAGTTACGCTTACATTCAAAACAGTGATTTTTGCACCGGAAGCCAAAGCTGACTTTGTTCCCTTTGCAGTAGGAGAGACAAGCTCAAAGTATTCATTCAGCACTGCCTTTCGTGACTCATCATTCGACAACTAAACAGAAAAATATACAAAAAATCAGATAATGTTGCTAAAATGAATTAATATATAAAAAAGCCGAATTTGATTTACATACATACCCCAGATAACAAAGCTCTCGATGCAAATGATGCGTGCTGTTTCAGCTTATCATTCTCAGTATTTAGGCAGGTTCCCAACCGTTTCGCTAGCTCTACGGTAGTTTCATTTTTTAAAGACATTTGCAATGCTTTCAGGGTATATCCAACAGCCTATGATACAAAAAATGCCGAATTAATACTTCATAAAAATGAATTACAATCGTTTCCCTTTCTACCATCACCACGTATTCCTTACCTCAACAGAAGTTTCAGGGGATCGAAGTAAAGCCTTAGAGATAGCCGTCATGATAGTGTCGGTACATCCAGCCTTATCCTTAATACAGGGCATCAAGTTACCGGAAACCTTATCCAATACCCATTGGGATTTGGGGACCTTGGTCATGAGAAACTCCTTGACATACAGGTCTACCACCGCTGATGCACTTTTTCCTCCAAGACTTTCCGAGAAAGGATCCACTTTTTTCCCATCTCCCGAAACAAAATCATTTTGTACCCAATTATACAAAATGCTTAGACAAACCAGGTTTTTATCAACATCATACAGACTTGTGGCCAACTTCAGTACACCCTTCAAACTCAACTGGCGAAAAATGGCAACCAAATACTTCTTTGCCTGGCTTTCCAGCTTCTTATCTCCCTGAACTCCATAAACTAGCCGACTTAAAAGTTTGGCTAGCGTTGGTGTTATCTCTGCCTCCGACGAACTTTTCTGTTTCCTTTCCCATCGGTACAAAATGCTGACACATTTTAGGGATTCTAAAGATGTCTTGCTCACTGGTTTACTAGAAAAAGAAAACAAGTATAAGTTGGTAACTGATACGTACTTACAACATAAGCATACCTATAATTCTATACATTATAAACAAACTACCTGATAACAGTAGACTCCTTGGGGGACCGGCGACTTAACAAAAACTCATAAAAGTCATCCGCCGAGTTAAACTTGTACTCCTTTAGCTTTCGATGAACTCCGGGCACAACATAATCAATACCGTTAGTGGTCACACTGTCGCTGGAGTTTCCTCCATCTTCCCCTCCCATGGTACCTGTAGACTAATTGCCTCCCTACTTTTTACCTAACCGAAAGGCCTTGAAAAGTCACAAGATGAACACGAAGGTTTCAAGAGCAAAGTATGTATTCTCTTCAACACCTAACTCTATTTACTTCTTTCTTTAGTTTAGTCTATAAACTAATTGCTGGCTTAATTTAATTTGAATTTACAACTGTAAACGAGAAACGGCAGCAGGTCCAGCAATAATAGCAGATACTATTAAATGACACATGACTGCACTGCACTGCGGTGTTGGAAAATGTGGACCTGAAGAAGATGAAGACAAGGCAACATGAAAGAGGAACAGATTTGAGCTGAGGAGAATAAGAGGCAGATACACTGTTTCCTCAAATGAAAGACCGACAGCCGAACAAGCAGACGGCCTTAACAACTGGAGCATTTATATTTCATGGCAGGTTCCGGCAACTCTGAGGGGCAAGATGATAAAGGAATGGTAATGTTTTCAAGTCAGTAGTCGTAAGGATTTGACAAGTGCAAGCCACAAGCACACAACAAAGTACATATTGAGATTTGAGGATTAGATTTATGAAAGCGAAAAGAAGTGCATAAAATGTAAAATATCTTTGTTCATCATTTCGTTTGTTTCAAGAGGAATAATTCAATTTATAATTATCAACATAACTACCAAAGGGAAATTAGTATAGTCTTTCGTCATGTAAGCGGATAATATTCATTCTGTGCCAAGTGCCAATACATTTTTATCAACAAAAATAATTTGGATTTGTCGTTCTTTGTTCTGATTTGGCAGACGACGCTAATCAATACAAGAAGTTGTAGCGTGTTTCGATGTATATTTAACTACTATTTAAGGTTTGTATTAAAACAGCTACTAAATTATATTTAATTTATAGCACGTGGTTTTTAACGTTCGAGAACTTAAACTTAGTCAATGAGTCGTTATCGTTTGAAGAATTCATTCATTGAATGATCATTCCATGGTCATAGTCATATCATATCATGAATGATGAAAAATCACTGTCACTGCCGTAGTGAGTGAATTAGTGGCCTGGCAGAGGAAGAAAAAAGTTTGATTTTCTACATAGTATTAATTCGTTGCACAGTTTGCAAGATTTGAAAAATTTGAATAACAGCAAGGGAAGTGAAAAAAGTAAACAGCTTTGACTGAAATGCCGGGTTACATGCATGCATCTAACATATTTATGTTTCCATTAAAAACCTGGTGCTTCAATACTCTAAACGTTTCAAATTATTGGTTACAAAAAAAACTAAGCGTAGTTTCAAATATGAAATAGATTGATAATTGAAATGCATCTATTTGATTTGATTTGGTTTTTGGGCCTGAATTTTCGAAAGATTAATCACGATCCCTGTATTTTAATAAACATACGGCATATTTATTTACATAATGAACTAAATTATCAGACAAAAGCGTATTAAATTTTATTGCCGCGATAAAATTATTTACAGCATATCACAGCAACTTACAACCCAATCATTCCATGTGGACCTGGAGCGTCCGACCTCATTCTACTTCCACATCCTACGGGCTACGGCTCTGGGTCTGGCCATAAATGATAAAATTAGGTAAAACTAAAGTAAGTTATGTTTTGTAGAGCTACTAATTTGCGTCAAACAATGAATATTTAAGATGAATAGGTCCTAATGTATTAAATTAAATTTATAGTGATCAATAAAAGAAAAAAAATGACTCATGAGACAATTAATCTTATATGCAATCATAATTAAGTTTATCATCAATAGACAATGAAATTAAAGTAAGAAAGCCAACACAAAAAAAGATTGCACACAACAGTAGCCGAATCAAACAAAACATTGATACATTATCATTACATCGTCATTTGTTAACGTACAGTCACTATCTTCGGTATTATTGCTACTGTTTCCGGTAGCTTACTGTATAATCATGTACCTAGGTCAGATTGTTACATTAGTCTGAAATACAAATGATTGAAAAGAATTTAATTCACAACTTCTCATCGAGCATTTCGTTACAAGCAATATCTTAGAAAAGGCGTTGTCACTAATTCTATTTAATTGAACTACTTTATTTCGCAGCATTTTCCATTCAAATAATCAAAAAACCATTTCAGTATGCTAGGATTTGAATATTTTCTGCGAATCTTTCTAATTGCAACAATCCTTGTAGTTTGTGTAAGTTCAAGTTCTATGGTTCCAAAACATGAAGGCGATCGCAAAGTTGAAAGCTTAAAGATTGATATTGGCAAAGGCAAAGTTAGTGGCGACGGTAAAGGTGATAGCGGCGGAAAACGTGATGGCGGTGGTAAACGTGATGGTGGTGGTAAACGTGATGGCGATCGCAAAGTTAATAGCATAAAGACTGATGTTGGCAAAAGCAAAGTTGATGGTGACGGAAAACGTGATGGTGGCGGTAAGCGTGATGGCGATCGCAAAGTTGAAAGCATGAAAACTGATATCGGCAAAAGCAAAGTTGATGGCGACGGTAAACGTGATGGCGATCGCAAAGTTAGTAGCATGAAGACTGATGTTGGTAAAAACAAAGTCAATGGCGATGACAAAGGTGATGGCGGCGGTAAACGTGATGGTGAACGCATAGGTGACGCTGTCGATAAAGGTGATGGTGACAACAAAAGCAAAGATGATGGCGGCGGGAAAGGGGATGGCAAAGACGATGAAGAGGGGGATTTTGATCCACCTGGGATTGTGGTAGACGACTTTGATCCAAGAATGTCGAAAAGCTTACAAGACCGATTGGATCAGAAACGAAAGGGTATATGCAGCATTATCACAATTTATAATTAATAATTAAGAGTTATACAAAGTCCGTCATGCATTCCTTTGGCTATGTTTAATGATTAAAAAATTGTTTGGCTATTTATTGCAGAAGAAGAAGAGGCAACGAAAGACGATCAAGATGAAGCGAGAAGAAGATTGTAATCCTGAGAAGGACGTCCGCAGTGCTACCAAAAACTAAATACTGCAACATTCAAGGTACAAATTATAGTACTATGTATGAACAAAATAAAAGAATAAAGGTTAAGTAATAATCGAATACCAAATTATTTTCTTGGAACAAGTTTATCTTTTTTTCAAAAACAGATATTTTATTATTTGTGCTCTTTGTGTAAATATTTAGTAATCTAACAAAGTTAACATTACTACCTTCCGATTTGACATGATACATACAATTGATTTCAGGTTTTTGAAATATATTGGCATTACCTTAACAGTTATTAGTCTTAACTACTTTACTTGGTAGAAAAAGAGTTTTACAGGAATCACTTGACCCATTTACTTTATATAACATGGCTGCAATTTTTGAGCATTCATGCTTTTTTATGCTGAACCTTGGTCCATAATTGTGTTAATACGCAAAATACATTTTCAAAAGGTATCATTCATGATCATCACACCACATTGATTATTATGTGTTTGTATCTAAGACATCGTACATTTTTGCATTTATAAATTATATCTGAATGGACTATATAACAAATTGATAGATTCTTTATTTCACAGCTGTGTTAGTAATTAATAGTACACACGATTTGGCAATCAGTCTGTTCTTGCTTTGTTTTTAAATAGTACTAAAAATAGTTTAAATAGAAGGTTCAGGTTCGTTTTAGAACTTTTTCAGCTCGTCTTCGTAAGATGATAGTTCAGACGCTAGTCTTTTTCTCATCGAACCAGTGACAGTGGCGTCTTGCAGTTGTGACTTGAGACGCTTGACGGTTTCCTTGTACCAGCTCACATTTTGAAAGATGTTGATCATATTGTCACCAGCAATTATCACATATCTGCTGTCTGCAGAAAACTCAACACATGCCACAGAACCTAAAAAAAAGCATTTTTAAGAAGATTATTAATTTGAAAAAATACGAAAAGGGTCAGTCTAAACTTCGACGGTACATTACATTTCAAAATTTACTACTTTTTATAAATTATAGTAAGGTCAGTACATTAATTTCTCCATACCTTTGTAAATATCTAAAACTTGGTCCAGCAATTCACCACTGAAAGCAGAGAAAAGATAGAGACTTCCATTTGTGCCCAGGGCGATCACATGGGAATCCCCAGATAAAGCTATTTTTGGACTTTCAGTGCATTCTTCCAAACGACCCTGGGTTTCAGCGTTAACTCTGCTTCCTATTTCAACCGAATTTAAGACACACATATTTAAATTTTTCACAGAATGTTATTCATAATGCTAAGCCCAGATTACAGATTAAGAAATGATGGCCATTCAAAATCCTAATACCTGTCGTATCAAACAGCAACCAGTTTCCATCCTCTCTCACAACAGCAAGTTTGGAAGAATCAGTGTTAAAGGCAAAGCTAGCTATTTTTGCTCCCTTTCCAACAGGAATTTTCCATTTTACAGCAGGATCCTCCATATTTCCAGAACTAGGATTTGTCTTAACTTCAAACATTTCAATATCTTGTGGTCCTGCAACAGCTATGAATCTCCCACACGGGGAAATCCTTGTCTCAACCGGGTTTGATTGTCCACTCAAAAATGTTTTTAGAATGGCTCCTTTAGGCTCACGAAGTTCCACTTTGCCATCACTACCACAGCTCATGATAAACTTTCCATTGCAAGCGATTCCTAAGCCGATTAGTTCGGTAGAACTCTGCCAATTAAAAACAGCATAATGTATTTAATAAACACTCTTCAACCAAACCATATCCGTTTCCAAAAACGGATTAGAAATCAATATTGTTCAACTGCCGTACCTGAGGCCATTGCAAAGCCGATGTAATGTTTCCAATGGAATTATCAGGCTTACGGCCAAGTTTGTAAACTTCCAATATTTTTTCTTCTTTTCGTGCAATAATGAAAGCTTTGCTATCCGGACTCCATCTAATATTGTAAGCGTGATCAAAAGGGATGTTAACACGGATACTCTTATGATCTCTATCGGCGAAATCCTTGGTAAACCAGACATACACCGTACGATCTAAATCATAGTAAAAAACAAGTCAGTTAGTTTGGGTAGATACAAATTATAATTATACGTTTAATGCCTGTGCAATATTTTTCACTGACCATCAGCACAACTGGCCAAGAACTTGTTATTAGGACTTAAATCAATGCCCAGAATATTGCCAGAGTGACCCTTCAATGTTGACACGAGCCACGAATGAGTAAACTTTTCTTTGCCACTTGGCTGCTGCTGGGTGCCTTTCTTGCCGGCTTTAGAACTCTTTTTACTTTCAGCAGCTTGATTAGCTTGACCTTGCTTTTTGCTTTTGCTTGTACCTGAACATAGAGAAATATATTTATATTCACAGTCAATCAACAGGTTTGGAATTAACTTTTAGGTGTGTCAAAAAAATTACCATTTTGACCAGTTTTTTGAGAACCATCATCACTTTCCTCCTCTACTTCAGGGCTCTTCCGAAACAGGAAAACGGTTACCCATCCCACAGCTACTGTAGTAGCTACAAGAATTATAATGGAAATTAGATCCATTACTGTCACAGGGTCCTTGTTTCCTCAATGTTTTCAAGCTTGACAACTGTCAAACAAAAAAAGTAATTCCAATCAATTACATGCGTACTCCAGTCCAAAATTAATGCATATTATTATTATTATGTATGAAAATATGTATTCGGTAAACAAAGCGTTTTAACGAATTACTATGCAGTTAACAGCTTTTTTCGTTATAATTATTCTCACCTGATTTAAGACTTTGAGCGTACGTGTAAGTAATAAAAGTGTACTTTACTTCACAGACTTCACCAAATACTCCAAAAAAGTAAAGTCACCAAATCAATTTAAGTTTTCAAGCAGTTGAATGACAAAAAGATGAAATTCCGATAGACAGTCAATAGAGATGAGAATGCAAACAGACGGAGAAAATTTCCTGCTGACTGATGCTGAACTCGTACATGTGCATTTTCATATCCTGTACACACACAAAATTACGAAGAAAACACATCTTCTCTTGTATCAATGCAACAGGGGATCAAATTGTTCCACTAGCCTCGGGAGCGGAGGTGTTCATGCTGACGCAAAATCG
>JAQFXM010003744.1:0-19154 GCA_034693345.1 Entomobrya multifasciata
ATGGCAGAGTTCCAAGCTTTACAAACAAGCCTACATTTCCAAAAGTTTGTCATTGGATTGATTTCCGGTTTGTTTGGTGGACGATTCCATGTAATGCTGTTTAGATTGGTTTCCTTGTAGGATTCGTCTAATGTATCTTCATCTTGATAATATTTTGATAAAATTGAAAATATTTTGGGAAGCACGACTTCGTTGTAGCGTTTTTTATACAGCAAATTTCCAAAATAGGGGGACGCGCTGGAACAGTCTGTTATGTCAGTGATGCTTTTAATTTTTGACATAACTTTCTTCCAAACCTATCAAATAAATAAAAACGTTTACTAATCAACCGATAATATATTCATTCGACATTAAATTTGTTAGCATAACAATTAAGCTAAAGATAAAGTTACCAAATCGGGGAAAAATTTATTTATATCAGTTAGATGACGTGTTTCTTGTTCCAATCAATACTGATTGAGGAGTCGAAAAGTCTGCGGTAGAATCCATTTGGAACCTTTCATTTACTGGCATGGTTGTCGTCATAATTTGGACTGGACCGGCGAAATCTGGTGAACTGAGTGACCCAGACAACGTGATCATCTCCGAGCACCTGAACAACCCAGACCACCTGAGTGACCAAGACCACCAGCACAACCCAGATCTTCTGAACGATTCAGACTACCTGTACGTCTTAGATCATCTGCACGTCCCAGACCACCTGAGTGACCCAGACCACCTGAACGACCCAGATCACCTGCACGTCCCAGACCACCTGAGTGACCCAGACCACCTGAACGACCCAGACCACCTGAACAACCCAGATCACCTGAACGATTCAGACCACCTATACGTCTCAGATCACCTGCAGGTCCCAGACCACCTGAGTGACCCAGACCACCGGAACGACCCAGACCACCTGATTGACCCAGACCACCTGATTGACCCAGACCACCTGATTGACCTAAACCACCTGAGCGACCCAGACCACGTGATCCTCTCCGACCACCTGAACAACCCAGACCATGTGAACAACCCAGACCATCTGAACAACCCAGACCACCTGAGCGACCAAGACCACTTGAACTTGAATGTTGGCAAGTTGGACTGTTGGCAGCTTGAATGTTAGTTAGTTCGACTGTTAGCAAGTTGGACTGTTGGCAACTTTGACTGTTAGCAAGTTGGAATTTTAGCAAGTTGGATGTTTATGTTAGCAAATATTTCATATTGGAAACACGGCATGTATGCAAGGAGTCTAGATCCCTCTATATATTCAACCCAACATTACAATTGATGCATAACCCGCAACTTCACTGGAGTACACACACCACACATCACATCACAGCTTTCTTACCCACGAAACAGTTTCCCTACTTTTCCTTCATTGCACAACAAACAAATGTTACAACACCATTACATTTTATCCCTTTCCTTCCCCTACTTTATTAAAAACATACACAAGGCAATCTTGTTTCTGTTGTTTAACAATATAAAAAATAATGTATATATTGTGTATACCTCAAAGTGTACAAGTAACGAGTAAAAGGTGAAAGTTTTCTCTTATTGATTGTGAGAGGGAAATACACATACCAATTCTTGTTTTCCAGTATAAGTAGTAGTAGTTGTAATAGTAAACTACATAAAAACTCATATAAAAAAGTCCCGACGCGACGTAAACTCCCCCTGAAAGATTCCATTTAACCTTTAAATCATTAATCAGCGAGAGAAGGAGGATAAAATGGTTAGTTGTTTGCTGTGTATATGTAACCTTACTACTATCCTCTTAACTCTTGAGTATACATTAATAAATGATACATGATTTTGTGGACTAAGCACAAAAAGAAGTGGAAGAATATAGTACTCTCTTCTTGAAATGTTGAGCTGAGCTGACTTTACTATGGACTGATGTTAATACATATTGCACATAATTGGGCATTTGTCGTTTCTTTTTACTCAACAGCACAAACCAATTTCACTTCTACCACCACTAACTTTTACATCTCACACACAACAACGCACAAATTTTCACAGTCAAACGCTTCTGATTGTGAGGAGGTCGTTAATGATGGTCGCTGTTGTGTGTGCACACATACTTTTATATTGACTCTTGTTGTGCTTCATTTATATTTGAGTACTTTTTAGGAACAAAGGAACACTTCTTCACTGGTGATTTGATTTGACTGCTGTTGTTAATGCTGGCCACTCTCCCATCCCTCGCCGGCGTCTTCATCATCATCATCATTACCATCCTCATTTTTTCCATGATGATGAGTCTGTTTAGATATAATGATGAATGGAGTTATGACTTATGACTGACAATATTTTCAAGAATTAGCCACTTAACTGACCATTGGCTATTCAGCAAGAAAGATTAGAGAATACCGAAACGAACATGATTGTTTATTGCACAATATTGAATTTTCAATTTTCGTGGATTGTCCTGCTATCTTTTTGTTTCCTTTATTCTTCACTTGTCTGAATAATAATTTAGAAATACGTTGCAGTTTAGAAAGCGATGGTATACGTAGTTGGTAGAAATTGTTTGTTGTAATGATTAATATATAGTTAACTGTTACAAATGGTCACTCGTTGAAGATCAGTAATCGCATAAAATGACAAGCTTTTTTGTTACAAAATTGCAGAGTAATTTGTGCTGTTTGTTGATTATGTGATCCATAATTCATATCTTCCCTACATACAAGTTTTACAGAACTTTTTTTCTGTTTTCCGTCTAGTATGGTAAACAACCACTTATAAAAACAACTCAACTCATCTCCACTAATTTATGTTTTTCTGTTTTTAGAATTGCCATTCATGTGAGGTGTTAGTATTGTGCGGATTTGATGTGATTGAGGAGTCGAAAAGTCTGCGGTAGAATCCATTTGGAAATTTTCATTTACTGGCATGGTTGTCGTCATAATATGGACTGGACCGGCAAAATCGGGTTCACAGTCGTGAGTTACTTGAAGCGTCTCTGCCTCTTCACCATGGGCTAGCTCGGTAATGGCTATGTCATCATTTGAAGTCATCTAGAGCTAATTTCTAAATTAGATTCTTGAATAACGGTTTGGTCGTTTTCTTTATCTCTGTTTGAAGAAAACTCAGTCATATGTGGGGCGTCAATAGATTCGGGTAAACTTTGAACATTGATTGGTGGTGATCCCTTTCTCGGTTTCTTTCCTGCAACAACTTCCTCAGAAACAAGGCTAATACTCGTTCGTTTTCTATCACTTTTCATAATTTTAGGTACTTGTTCATTTGATTCGTGAGAGTTCAACAAGTTTCTTTCATATGCTTCTACTCTGTCAGCATATAAGGAAAAATAGTTTTTCGTGGGTTGATACACAACGTTACGAAGAAGACTATTAAATGGATCTATGAAAAACGGATTTTCCTTAATCGTATGTGAAACTGTTCCGTTTGGTGGTTTGTCTGAAGGATAAGTTGGACTGATTGTTCCCAGTATCGGTAGACGCAGATGTTTCTGGAATAAAAATAATAATAGATGAATTTAATACAAAAATATTGGCCCAACATTCCAAGCTTGTTTTCATTAAAAGAAAATCACTAATCCTAAATTGAAATCTCGACTTAATTGATACTAATACTTTGAACAAACTTTACAGTAATTTAATCAGACTGGATAGTTTAATCATGAGCATGTCAGTGAAATAGCATGCCGTTTTTAAAACCCAAGTACATGCATACATGGAAGGGTGGAAAATGAAAACTACAAGATAAAAAACGTTGGCTAAATATCCTTATATATTTTAAAGTAAAATTATAGCGGTTATAGGTAAAATGCTTTTGCAAAAACATATTATATGCAACCAATCAACTAACGCGTAACTTATAACCAGTAAATTTAGAAAGAAATACGAACAAAACAAAGTTTGAATGATAAACAAAGAAATCATCAAACAAAAATCGTGCCATTTGAATTATAAAGTATACAAGGGCAAATTATTAATTTATGAATATTATTTAGTTATAAATACAAAGTTGATGAGGTATGAAACGATAAACTGATATATTAAACGATAGTTTATCTGTAAAGATGGTAAAATTGTTAGATAAAAGATAGTATAAATACTAATTGGAACAAACCTATTGTCCAGTTTTGAAGAAAACGTTTGCTCACAGGCTTGAGAAGCTTTTCTTCATGTTCATCATTTCCTTCATGCCTCATTTCCTAGTCAGGTGGGTCATGAAGCTCAGTAAAAAAACCTTCGTGGCCAATTTTTCGAACCAGGGAATTTGTCTGAGAGTGACACTCGGAATTATTCTTAAATCCTCAAGAGATTGTTCACTGTTGGGACAAGCTGAGCTACAAGCATCACCTAATATCACTGATTTTCTCAGACTATCATTCCGACCAAGCTTTCCTTGATTGGCATGCAGTTTTCTTGCTCACTGTCTGACAACTTTATCTGCTTTCTTCACGAGTTCTTTCATCCTTGCTGTCTGCAAAATGCTTTTATTTTTTGATCTGCCTGCCTGAAGCCTTGTTCTATTCCATCTTGTGTTATTATGGCACGTTTCAACTTCTTCTTTGCTTCGGATACGATCCTCTTTGAATAGTTGGCATTGAAGACCAACTGTGCCGAACACCTGTGAAAGAAAGAGAACACTAAAAATTAGCTAATGCATGTACGCGACCAACATTACGAATTCGTACACATTAAAGAAAAAAGCGTACATCAGAAGACATTATAAACATCGGTCAGCGTCCCGTAAACTATTCGAATTGTAGTCATCATGGAAGGTTCTCCACAAGTTACATAAACAACTGATTGTTTCCTCCGAGATCTTAGATTTTCTCAACACCTCACAGTCCGCACGGAACTTAAATACGCACATTAAAAACACATCATTAGTTTATGCTTTAAATTCACAAAAACCGTTTCAGCAGGAAATACCAAAACTTCTACTGCCTACTCTGCTATTCCATTGTAATTTGAATGATCCAATGATCCGCATAATTAAAATTTGTTTCATCAGGTTCAAACATTATAATTGCTATTGAGCACAATTATTTAGAACGTAAGGTTTCCACT
Source organism: Entomobrya multifasciata (assembly GCA_034693345.1). NCBI lineage: Eukaryota > Metazoa > Arthropoda > Collembola > Entomobryomorpha > Entomobryidae > Entomobrya > Entomobrya multifasciata. The sequence goes on from JAQFXM010003744.1 coordinate 5,037, forward strand.
TTTATTGATAAGGTCCACTTTGTAAGTGTTGAAAGTACATAGCCTCGTTTCTTCTGTTTACTCTAACTGGCACGATGACCAATTTCACTTTAATTAAAAGTAACGACGATTTCAAGTCGTTCCAAGAAACGGGTTGGATAAGAGCTGTCAGTATACAGCCTGCAAAACAAACATAACAAATAGAAAATAAAACACAACTTACACTAAAATTTCATTGCATACGTAACCAGAGCTAAATGCTTCTGAAGTCACTAAATTAAACTTTTCAACTAAATTTTACCTTTACTTGTAATTCTATGTTTTACGCTCTCAAATTTTTATCCGCAAGAGAAACACTACAGGAACTATTTAAGAAATAGTACGTTGACTCTGAAGCTATCCCTATTAATTAAAATAACTGCACTATATGCGCACTATTTATGTTTACATTAACACAAACTTTTGTTCGTAATAATCTGAAATGCTTCTACTGGTAAAACAGGTGAATGTGAGAATGAGAAGTGAAGGAGATACATAGACACAATACAAATACAATGCCTATCCACTTGAATGTGGAAAATTCATTACTGCCAAACAAACTTTATTTTGTGAGGAAGTAGGTTTTTATGATAATCGAGTTGAACTGTTAGCAAGTTGGATTGTTGGCAACTTGAATGTTGGCAAGTTGGACTGTTGGCAGCTTGAATGTTAGTTAGTTCGACTGTAAGCAAGTTGGACTGTTGGCAACTTTGACTGTTAGCAAGTTGGATGTTGATGTTAGCAAATATTTCATATTGGAAACACGGCATGTATGCAAGGAGTCTAGATCCCTCTATATATTCAACCCAACATTACAATTGATGCATAACCCGCAACTTCACTGGAGTACACACACCACACATCACATCACAGCTTTCTTACCCACGAAACAATTTCCCTACTTTTCCTTCATTGCACAACAAACAATATTACATCACCATTACATTTTATCCCTTTCCTTCCCCTACTTTATTACAAACATACACAAGGCAATCTTGTTTCAATTTTTATTAAAAGTCGAAGAAAGTTGATATGTAAAGTAAGCAGGTATTTTGGAATAGCGGTTATCAATATTTAATAACCTATTGATTACATGACTATGTTCAAGTAAAATTTTGTAAAAACCCAAAGGTTACCCCAAAACCAAGAGTTAACTAAATTTGAAGGTGCTTTTTCTAAATTTCTTATAACTAAACTTAAGCATCATGATTTATACAACCGTTCGAAAAAACTGTATCGCGTGGCCTATCAACTGCGATTACAAATTTATTTCAGTATTGAGTTCGAAAGTTTACTGCATATGGAAATGACAACAATTTTTTGCATGATTTGAGTTTTCATCGATGTCAATGCCAATTTTGCTGCTATACTGTTTCCTCCTAGTTTTTTCTACATCTTATCTATCATCTTTTTAGATTTATTTCATAACAGAAGTTTTCTTAATTTATATAATAGCCCGAAGTTTAAAAGCTCATTATTTTAAACATTAGTCAGTTTCACATTTAACTTTACGGGTATTTTATTAGGAATCAATGTATTTATCCTTACTGAATTCACTCAGTATGTGTGTCCATCCGTCCTTCCCTCTTTCTGTCCGTTCGCAGAATAACTCAAGAACCCTTTGACCTATTGACTCCAAATTTGGTATATAGGTCACTTAGGTCAAGGGCAAGGCCGGTATTGTTTTTCAGCCCCCTTGGTCAAAGGTCAAGGGTCGACCCCAGATATAAACCCTAATCACTCTAGATGTTACGTAATCGATCCAAGACATTACGTAATTGGCCAATAACGTCCCAATATACCTCGAGAACAAAATCTCTGCTTTGACCTTTTTTTGTATCATTAAAATGATCTGGTTTACCAGATAGCCAGATACCATGGTTTTTGAAAACTCTACTGGAAAGTGTGTTTCCTTAGCTGGAGAAAGATGCATGTACACAACTTTAGAGGCTGAAAAAACTTGGACAGACGAAGTTGCCTGCATTTCGAACGCATCCTGTCAACAAGGTATTTGTGAATGTGGAATTAATCACTTTGAGATTTCTAATGGAACTTGCCAAGAAAAGCATAAATATGGAGAAAACTGCTACAATGATAAAATGTGTCACAGTTCTAAACACCAGGTGTGCAGTAGTGGAAATGGAAGTGAAAGGGTTTGCTCATGTTGACATGATAGAGTTTACGAAGAACAATTGAAAGAGTGCTTTGTAAAAACTGGACAATCCTGTACTAATATTCAGGAATGTGTTACCTATGCAGCTTGTGAAAGCAACCCATCTACTTCATTTCTTGGGTCAACTAGTAAAGTTTGTCGTTGTACAAAAGGTTCGGTCTTTTGTTTTATTGGATGTATTCATTCATGGCTATGACCCATATTATAATAGCGCAAAACCAAATTTGTTCACTTTTATTTGTTTAGGTTATTTTGAAACTGATAAAAAAACATGTGAGCCGAAGCGAGACCTTGGCGACGTCTGCACCGAAAATAAAATGTGCAAAAACTACCGCATCGCTGAAAATGGTGTTGAGATGAAAACGTTTTATTCATGCAACAACGGAAAGTGCGAGTGTGATCCATTATATTCCATGAAGTACACCGCTGCTGATGGGGTACTATATTGTGGAAAACTTTTGGGACTGCCTTGCAGAGATGGGGAATGTTTCACCGGAGCCAATTGTTCGAGAATGTCAATCTGTCAATGTATAAATAGTACGCATTTTCAAACAGAGAAGAATACTTGTGAGCTGAGAAGATCACATTATAAACCATGCACAGAAAATAAGCATTGTATAAGCTCACTGATTTGTGACAAGTCTTTGGGTACTGGGCTTTGTGAATGTGAAGGTGGGAAAGGATTTCATGCAGGTTCAAATAGTTGCGCAATTATACCAGGTCATTCATGTCAAAGAAATTCCCAATGCGTTCCTAATGCGGAGTGCATTGGCAGTAGCTATAATTATAGATGCTCTTGTATGGCTAACTTTGTGAAGGGGAAACGATCTTTTAAGTATTGTTATGTTAAAGAAAATGGTACTTGTAATGGGGACACTTATTTTGGGGGAATTAAAGAGAAAACTTGCTTACCTGGTTTGAAATGTAGAAATAATACGTGTGCTTGTAATTTTAAGGAGCATCAGATTTATAAGCAAGATCAAGAACGGTGTTTTAGCTTGGTTGAGGGTCCATGTCCATGTCCATGTATGTTTAGTATAGACTCAGATTGTGGCAATCAGAATGCCAAGTGTGTATTTGAAAAGGGAATTGGGCAGTGTCGTTGCAAAAATGGCTATACTCAAGCTGGAAGAGAATGCGATGTTGTGTCCGGAGGAAAATGTAGTTTAAGTCAAGAAAAGCCGAGATGTGACAGGTTTGGTCCGTTGGAATGTAGTACTCATGAGGAATGTAAATGCTCAGATTTTCAGGTTTATGATAATGATACTATGAAGTGTAGAGGATTGGTTGGGGCAAAGTGTAACATAAATGGTTTGGGAATGGGTAATATGAACGGGAAGGGATTTTGTGTGGATGGGGCTATATGTCGGTGATTCAGGGGATTTGAGAATATTGTGGGTGTTTGCGTTTGTGATGATGGTAATGTTTTGCAGGGGGATAGAACTTGCAGGGAAATTGAATGGGAGACTACGACAACAACTGAGAAAATGGCAAGATCTAGATCAACTGAAGTTACTGAAGGAGATATTTCTAATTCGTCGACCTTTGAGCCGTCATACATGGCTGATGGTTCCAACGATTTGTAGAAAAATATATAGATATTTAAAGTTGTATATTAATGAGATGCAATTTAAGCATAATAAATGGTAGTACGATAAACTGCAATCACAATTGAATTGTATTATTATTCTATCTTTTTATCTACTAGTAAAATAAATTGTATGTGGCTAAAGTGCATATTTTTAATAGTAGTTAATTCAAATCTTAATAATAAAAACAAATCAAGTGTGAAATAAACTTCATTCATAAATAAGTTTCATAATTAGTGGATACATATGTATGCATATTAAGAAGGAACTTAGTACAAATACTTTAATGCAACCATTTTTCAATTCGAGATTTAAAAATTCATTGAAAATTTGAGTAGAAGCTCGTATCTACAGAATGGTAAGTTTAAGTACACGACTAGAAGTAGTTTAAAAATTTTAACTTTTATACGTGCATTGAAATGAAATTATTCACTTATCATTAAACAAGAATTTTCTCATGTTGCAGTACACTACTCTTATCATATAGATGCATTCTGCCCTGTCGATGAACAAGTGGCTAAAAGCAAATAAACTAAATGAAAATTAGTACGAACGATTAGTATTATCAATTACGAACTATGTATGTATAATTGAACCAAATCAATTTAACGAGATTTCATTTTAAAATTCCAAAGCTATTTTTATGATAACTAATTTGTAATATATCGCAAATAAGATAATAGGTGATACAGCGAATTGCCTTAAATATATCAATTACCGTTACCCGTTTTATATGTGTTACAACTTATTCATATGTAATAAAAACTGATTAGCCGTCTTCCGCCATCAGCAAATCCACTAGAAAGGTCACACTTCTATCCATGAACTCCAAGAATGTGTACCTTCCAATTTGAAAGTAGGGATACGCCGCGTTTATTTTGAGATTCCATGTAAACACCAAGCTTTTGACAATACGCTCATTTCTTGGTACCATCATCTTAATCTTATTTCGTAGCAAGTCTGATCCTTTAACAGCCTCGCTAATTATTTTTGTTTCCATAAATTCGACAAATATTGTGAGAAAAGATGTAATGAATGCTATTTGATATCCGGGTGTAATGAGCATCAATTCAAAATAACGAATACAACAGAATGATGTCATCAGAAAGAGAATTTGAATTACTGACTGGTGATTTGCTACCATGGGATTTGCAACAAACTGATTGAATTTGGTATTAAGCAATTGTTGCTCTTTATATAGCTTAATGAGCTGGTGTTCTTTCAAGTAGCCAAGCTTTGTTAAATATTTATGTGAAGATTTGCTTGTAGAAATGCTTACGGACACTGGATGAATGCAAGCTACCCAGAAAGTTATAAACTTAAGATACATTACGGCGATCGCTAAAAGCAAACCTACAATATTGCCGCAATTAAAGACTGAAAATATGACAAAGAAAGAGAGAGGAAGGAATGTGAGTTCAAAACGAGGTTTTACTTCAAGAACCTCGACGAAAAAGCGGTGAAGAGGTTCAGTGCTTTGGAAAAAGAAGGCTCCAAAAACAAATGGAATTATTATAGTTGCAATGCTAATCAGACCAATCAGGAACTCTGCTTGTTGGCTTGTATGTTTTCGTTCGGGAACATGGCGTAGTTGAGTTTGAAACGTTTCTGAAAACAGAAAGAAACTACGGATTGGAATTTGGAATATTGATTTTAATGACCATTTTAGGACAACCGCTACTTTTTACCTTCTAACTCCTTGTCAGCGTCAACCATGTCATTGAAGAAAGTGACAATTTCCTTTCGCCACATACAGCTTACAACGAAAACGCATGAGACCATAGTAAGAATGGCAATGAATGAAATGTCAATTGCTCGGATGACCGGCTCCAAAGGATTTTGCTCGTTTGTTTCTTGTTCTCCAAATATTTTGCTTTCTTTAAATATCGTCTTCTGGGCAACCCGTAGTGAGAGTAGCAGGTCAAACAATACGAGATAGCACATATACATGCAAAAGTTCCAAAACATGTAATTGTTCGATAAACCAAGCCGTTGTGATTTGGGGTCCCACTCGAAAGGGGTACAGAAGCCTTTATCCATTATCAGGAGACGAAGACCCAGAATTTTGAATAGCCGCTTCGAAAACATAGCTGCAAGCGATGTTTTAATTGTTACGTTAACTTACTGACATCAGACATGAAACTTGAGAGAAACTGGAATATCTGCGGACTGTTGAAGAAATTTTTAATTTGCATCAAATTCAGTTGTAGGCGTTCCAAATTATTTTCGGGATTGAATTCTAACAAACGAAATTTAGGTCTATTGAAAACAAAGTAAGGTAAGCAAAACCAGTTCTATTTTCTTATGACCCGGTGAAAGTTGTTAAATATGTTTCATTGCCCTTACAATGCAGTTACGAAACAGCTTGTCAATAAAAATATATTTTAAAAACAATTTGGACACACAAATCTTTATTTGTTATGAAACTTAATAACTTCAAGTAATCGGATTGTTAGATTAGTTAGTCAAACTATCAAAATTGATGTTTTGGTCAAGTAAAAATTCTAACGAAAACCTATCATGCAACTTTGAGTTCGATTGGATTTTCAGCTTACATTAGATTAAAAAAGCTAATTTCATTAGGTCAATACAACGGACCTTATTTTTCAAATAACTGCGTTTAACCCGAAAACTTTTTACTTCACATACATACTCTTATAAAATTTTGTACCGGTATAGTTTAGATTGACAATTACGAAGACAAGCAAAGGAATAAACGAAATAATTGATTTAGTTTCGGGAAAAGTTTATATAACAAACCATGGCTTTGTTCAAAATATTCAAAATCAATAATCACTGCAAAGGTTTGTAAATGAAACATCGTCACCGAGTTAATTAAATAAACTAACTGGAGCGGCTTAACTTGTTTGTTGATTTCGTAGTTTTTCACTTCCAATCTTTATTAACCTGACCAATTTTGAAGGTGATTTTCCGGCTTGTATTAAATATGGGTAACAAATTTATATTCAAACTTTTTAGTTTCGTAGATAAGTTATATTATCTACTTCTAACACGTATTTAATTTATCCTAGTCGTGGATGCCTTTTATTGAAATATAGTTTATTTAGACTAGTGATGTGTTATTTTAAACGTTGCGTTACTTAAACTTCAGTATTTTGTAATTTTCATGAATGTTGTAATATTATTGCATATAACATACAATTATCACAAAGCCTTTCAGGGTTTGGAGCAAAACGCATCAAGGAAATATTACAAATTTGGTTACAAGCTGGTGTGATTATAAGGGCAGCAAGATTTCAGCTTGGGTTTGGTCACGTAAGAAAGCTAAAACCTTTAAGATTAAATCATGCAGACTTGTTTATACTTCCGCCGAGACCGGTAGGTATATATTAAATACATTAAAAGAAACAGTAAACACTATACTGTCGACCATAAAAATCGAAGAAGTTGCTCATTACCTCTCGATATCATAAAGCTTTTCATAACATCTTATCCCACAATATTGGTGGAATTTATAGAAACAAAAATAATTACAGAGGCTTTTAAAGGATAAGATTTGCTACGCAATTATATTAAGATGAGTGTACAAAAAAACGAGCAAGTTGTCAAAAGTTTGGGGTTTACATGAAATCTCAAAATTAACGTGACATATCCCTACTTTCATATTGGAGGGAATACATGATGATGAAAATCGACTAATTAGTATTTTTACGGAAACATAAATATTAACGCATACACACGTGCATAAAGGATATATATTTTAATTCGCTACATGATCTATTATCTTATTTGCGAAACATTACAAATCAGTTATAATAAAATAGCTCCGGTACGTGAATTTAAATCTGCTTAAATTGTTTTGGTGCAATCAAAAATTTCAAATTTAAAAAGACTACGGGTAGTGTACTTAAACTTACTATTTTGTAAATACATTTTTTAAATAAAATTTGGATGAATTTTTAATCTTCAATAAATGTTTGTTCTAACTATCTTTTATTTTATTTCAATTATACCTACATATGTATCTCTAAAATAATGATAACAACTTAATAATAAATGAAGTTTTTTACGCAACTGAGAGCGAAGCGTCAGCAAGTATTGACTTTATCATTACTGTCTGTCCGTCCGTCTGTCTGTCCGTTAGCACGATAATTCAAGAAGCTTCCAAACTCAATGTCGACACTGTTTAATCAAGGTTTTAGGTTATGGGCTTGGGCTGGTTCGGTGTCAGACATGTATGCCCCATTTGTGTTATACATATTCCCGTTTTATACCCACACAATGTTATAAAATGTTACCCACACATACATGGACGGATTGCTGCAAAATTTGTTCGGTTAAAAAAAAGATCACAAAAGATTAAAAAATGTTCAATTTTTTAAAATTTGGTTTATTTCACACTACATGTAAACCAAAACTGCTTAGTTGCTTTGACGATTAATTTGAAGAATCTCGATTGTTGCAGCACCCGGTTTTCGTCAAACTAATGAGGACAATTGTTGTTAATTCTCCTGTGGATAATTTGAATGAATTTTCAAACAAAATTCACTGGAAAAAGTATAGAAATCTACTAGTATACTACTACATAAGTGCTAAATGTTTAAAAAATGACAAAAAATATTTATTTTCACGTTCAAGAACACATTGCAGCTGCGTACTCTTTATACATAAAAGAAGAAATACCATCGTAAGGACAGCATTTTAATTATTTTCAGGTCAACTCTGTTTCATAAATACTTCTTATATTTTGTGAACAGAGTTTCGAAATTCGATGAAACTATTTTTTTTTAATTTAAGAATAAGTCAATATAAATAGAATGTTGCTAAGATTTTTGAAATAAATATTAAGGGGAAAATAAATCCATGCAATATAATTTTGAGGGTCAAAAATCAGGTTAAAAGGGGGTAAACACATGCATTTTAGACGCATGACAATTATTTTTCCTTTCAGAATATGTGGACGACCTCATAAGCTTGCCAAATAAGCGTCCAAAATCGTTGGTCATCGTAGCGTATTTTACCAATTCGACATCTTAACTATCTGAAGCACAACAAGCAGTATACTATTGTGCAAAATTCCAATGAAATGTACAAATGTTTATATACAAATCAATATGATTATATAAAAACAACGTAAACGTGAATATTTAGTGTGAATTTTTATAGCATCAACCAATTCAATGGGATAAATTTATTGTCTAATTACTAGTTTACAATACAAATAAATGAATCGAAATAAAAATAACAAAGCAAATTAGTGGTGAATGTTTAAATGTTTGGTCAAAGCCTGAATAAGTAAAAATAGCGCGACATTTAATACACTTGTATGGCTTTTCTCCAGTATGGACACGTACATGACATTCCAGACTTCCCTTTGTGGAACAAAGTCTTCCACACAACTTGCATTCGTGCTCCTTGATATGTTGATGTACCTGATTTACGTGATTGCTTAAGCTTTCGCGTTCAGTAGACGATTTTGCGTACAATTCATACGTGGAGGCTTTCAATTAAGAGTGAACCAACATGTGCTTTTTTAAATTAGACGTATTTGAAAATATTTTGTCGCAAGTTACACATTTAAGCCGTCTGATGACATTGTGAATATCCTCATGCTGTTGTAAAGTAGATTTGAGTGAAAATGCTTTGAAACAAAACTGACAGCGATGTGGTTTCTCTCCAGTATGTCAATGAATGTGAAACTTGAGAGCATTAGAAGATCCCAGGAACTTGTAGCATAGACTACACTGAAACGGTGTTTCTATTAGATGTGTATTCAAATGTTTTTTCAATTGCGGGTTTTGGATAAAACTTTTTTGGCAGTGTTCACATTGAAAACTTTTAATCCCATTATGTTGTAATTGATGTACCTTTAAATTCTTTCCGGTGGCGAATGAGTTTTTGCAAACATTACATTTGAAAGGCTTCTCTTGTGTGTGTCGTTGTATGTGTTTCTTCAAATTGCTATTCGATGCAAATGTTTTTGCACACAACTTGCACGGATATGGTTTCTCATTAATATGTCCTTCGATGTGATCAAAAAGATGCTGAGCACTTGCAAAACACTTGTTGCAAAATATACACTCATGAGTTCCCAGATGGACTTTAGTGTGTGCAATTAAAGTTCTAATAGAACGAAATACTTTTTTACAGTCGTCACACTTGAAGATATTTGCAGCCATTTCAATCATGAATCACAATTTGTTTATATCTTATGAATTTCAAAGTCTGCATGCACTTTGATCATCAGTTGGTGGTTCTATAAACTGGAATAGATTATTGGTATTGACTTTAACCTGCTGGTTGTTACCGAAATCGCGTAAATCAGATTTTTCCCAAAAAACTTTATTCTATCACAAAACCGTAAACGCAATACAATTTTGAATCCTTTCTTGTAATAGCTGAATATTCTTGTTGGCGATTACGTTTGAGATGTCACGCAAACAAAATGTTTTGTTGCTGGTGTTTTTCTGCAGCGTCTTAGTGAAGCTCGGTGATGCCTTGTGCTTTCAGTATCACAGAATGAATGTACATATTTACCGTACAGAAACCAATTTTGAGTTCAAGTCTTGATGCCTTCATTTGCACACTAATTTATACATCAACCCATTATGTTATGAGTATGTATGGTATGCAGGAGCTACCGTATGTGTATGTTAAGCTTGTATGTATAGTATATCATTTCGTGTAGAGCAAGTATAAAGCTTGTGGATTTAAACACTTTTCATATCTATTCATACGATCACACGTACACAACACACAATGTACAAAGCTGCTAATATGGGCACGTATGTAATGTGTACATGAGTCATATTATTATTATTACTTATATAAAAAATATGAACTTGAAACCGACTGAAATTGTTGAATAAAGAATATATTTAGCTCATCCACAGATTATATTTTCCGTTACAATTAAAACAGCACTATTCATTTAATTACTCTATACAATAAGGCTCCATTGAACGAATGGTAAAAGTCCTAATATTGGTTATTGCTTGCGTCATGCAACCCATCTAATTAAAATTATGTCTTGACGATGCAACCTTGAAATATGTATATATTTGTAATGGTCGCCATATGTTTCTAAATTATTCGACAATTAACTAACTGCTATTTTTAGTTTTTTTCGAAAATAACAAATCGCACAAACTAACAAAAATTTGTTTTTATTTTCACTGAACTCATACAAGCTGTTTTCATGTTTGAATTTTTCCAATAAAGTTGACAAACCTTTTGAATTCAAACCTTTCAAAGCCAAACCTTTTGAATTCAAACCTGTCAAACCCAAACCTTTTGAATTCAAACCTTTCAAAGCCAAACCTTTTGAATTCAAACCTTTCAAAGCCAAATCTTTTTATATGTAAAAAATTCGATACCTAACCGAAACTCCACGATTAAGTGTAATTGTCTACCGCAATGCCAAATTTCCGCTCTTTATTTTTGAAAAGTTAGCGTGCAGCTAGAATAATTTACCCCTGCGTTTAACCTTTGATGCTTTTGCAGTGTATTTTAAGCTAATGATGATGATCCATGATCGCGCTTTCAAAATATACGGATGATCCAAGATTAATGGTCTTAAATGACGAGCAACAAAGAAACCCAACACTGTTTATAGAGTATTTAAAATATATTTATTGATGAACAACTGGCCACTTAAAAGAACTAATTACAAAAAATAATATTTTTACACCGTTTACTAACGTAAATATAGCAACAGTAACACGCAACAATGTTTACAACAATACAATAGAAAATTGGCTGGTAATATATGGTTCAGCATAAACTTCTTTAATTTTTGAGATGGTCAACCATCAATAAATATACATAAATTGATCAAATAAAAAAAGATTTAAATTAGTCGAAGTATTTTTAGATATTAGGCACAAAGGCAAAATAAGTTACACGTGGCGTTTTATAGATACTGAATATTTTATATGATACAAGGTTAAGTTATAGTGACGGCAAAGTTTCAAAGTATTAAAAGATTTCTGTCTTCATAAATGGGTTTCTATGGACGACAAAAACCATAAATTGCTTACTTTGATATATACAAACTGGATTGGATATTTAATGTATAAATGGTTGCTGCTTTGGAATGTGCACGCACAGATTCAAATGGTATATTTAATATTAAACCTTTGAATCGATAAAATATAAAATAGAAATTTTAAAAGAATATTACAAAAGCTGACAAAATAATAGATTAATAACAGGAATTTGATGCCATATATCCTTAAAACGATAATGTGAAGGATTACTCGATTCAAGATGGCTTTCTAACATCCTTTCAATAACTTAATTGCCTACATGTACTAAATGTTTCTTTCACAGAAAGCTAAAAATCAAACGATTTCAATGCCTTAAAAATGACCCGTCCGTTTTTTACTCATATCAATCAGTGTATGTCCCTCATGGGATTCTGTAGATCTACTTCAGTTGTACTTTTCTAAGCTCATTGAGAAAGGAACCGATATTGTATTACATTTCTATGGAAACATAGCTCCTTTAACAAGCCACAATAATGACCATTTTATTCAACAATTATCTATTGCAAGCAATTACCACTCGGAACGTATGCTTTACCGCTTCCATCGATATGTGATTCCAAATAATGTAATCATAACGTCGTATTTTCAATTTAAGGATCAAACATATAAAACAGTGGTGGGAACTTTCACCAACCTCTTTTTTGCAACAGACACGCTGATATTATGCATAGACGACAAAAGTGAACATAAATTTAGTGTCTTTAATTGTGTTAATAAAGAAATGAGCACACCCATGTGTCAAAATTTCCAAAAGTTCATAAATATGCCCTCTTTCAAAGTTGTTCGAACATTTTCAGGCTTTGGTGTGCTTTATAAAGCAAAAGTAGTTTGCACTTACTATTGTAACAGCCATACGAACTTACAATGCATGTCGGGGGATGGGTAAATCCAAATCAAGATAAAAAAATATATTTTCTAAGACAGTTTTTCTTGCTGATTACGAAAATCATAACCATTTTCCCGAATGGGTAGGTTTGGGGGAGTCCCCATTTACCCTAATGCTTAAAACCGCAAGCTTTTAACCTGTGAAGGACCTAGAGCTTGCGTTTTAAAGCATTAGGGTAAAAAACAGTGTGTTTTTAAGACAGTGTTTCATGCTGATTACGAAAATCATATCAATTTTTGCGAATGCACACTTGTGTTGCAGTCCAAATTTGCCCTTACGCAAGAATGTGGTCCCCCCTAATGTCACAAGCTTGCACTTTAAGCATAAGGGTAAATGGGAACTCCCACAAACCTACCCATTCGGGAAAATGGTTATGATTTTCGTAATCAGCATGAAAAACTGTCTTAGAAAATATATTTTTTATCTTGATTTGGATTACCCATCCCCCGACATGCATTGTTAGTAAACACACAACTTTTGAACGACCAGATAACTTACAAAAATGCAATACTTAAATTACACAAAATTAGTTTTGGTCAGCAGATGGTAAAGAAGTACAAGCGCAAATTGCATATTCAAATTCTGGATTTATTATCGAAATTCGGAACAAAGATATCTCATGCGACAAGGCGTACAAAGAGCGTAAATACAAGTTGATGAAGAACACTCAATATTGTTGGGCTAAACAAATGATGGCTGGCAGGTTAGCTTATTATGGCTTAGCTTAGCGAGTAAGCTGGCAGGATACATTTTTTGGTAAAAGTTTGAGCACAAAAAATGCTTCAAAAAATATTTTGTGTGCTACTTTGTGCATACCGTTTACGATTACGAATAAATAACACGACCGTATATGTATGTGCATTTCACTCTGTCGTCTGCGATTTTTGTGGTCCACCAAACAAAAAATAGCATGCGCACAAACGATCCTTTTTTTCATACTCGAAGTGTATACATTCAAATGTATAAAATCCGGACGGAAGTTGTATACGAAATCCTTTCTGGTCTTTTTACGGCTGGATGGTGAATATGTAATTTGCATTATCACCTATCAACCCTTGTCAAACTTTTTATTTTTAGATGTCATTTCGACGTATATACTATACATATTTACACTACTGGAAATAGAAAATCACTTCAGCTTCGTCCCCAAACTCATTCTACTGGTCACTGTAATGTAGGTTGGTGACTATTTACATTGTTTTACATCAATATAAACTTCAAAATAGAATATGCTACATGAGATAATTTTGCCAAAATGTAGATTTTGTTAAAAAGAGGTTACCAGTTAATTCACTAAGCCCCGTGTAATCTGACATTAATATATATCATCTTTGATGCAAGAAAATGTTTCATAATATTAGCTTAACACTCGTGTCACGTCTAACGGATCAGGTCATATTTGAGTTTTCATTGTGGTCAAAAAGCAATGTTATTAATTCATAG
>JAQFXM010003745.1:0-19148 GCA_034693345.1 Entomobrya multifasciata
CTAAGGGCAACTAAAAATTCAGATGTTGGAGTAACTGCTTATACGGAACCTTATCTTGTATTTTACTATGATGGGTTCTTACCAGTATTGCTGCCAATGAAGGCTTCCTTGTTATACAGCTCAGGAATATTGGACTGGTGGCCAAAATTGATTAACAGAACGGATTTAGTTATGAAAAATAATATTTTGACTCCGACGAAAACAAATATGTCTCGAAATATTCGAATAATCTTTACCTTACTTTGTGTAGGATTATCACTATCGTTTGCATGTTTGCTTGTAGGGTTAAAACGGTATGCTTGGAAGCTGATAAAATTCATTTCTTCACGTATTTTTCTGACAATAAAAAAGGGGACAAGACTGCTTAAGCTTAAAATCCCCTTATTTGTTTCGAACGTCTTACAATATAGTGTAATTTATTAAATTAGTTTTGAAAGTAAATATAACCTATACACATTCTTCCATAGATTATGTATCCTAAATTACTTATATACAGTAAATAGGTATACATGTATTTATTTATTGCGTAGAACGACAAAAATCCTTTTTGTGCTTGTAGTGCCACTGGGAACAACGAAAACGTGAGACGGTGGTATGTACGAATCAACGTCGTAAGAATTTGGAGGCTTTTTTGGGATGACATTGCTTCTCGTTTTGCAGCGAAACTTGACTGACATTAAAAAGCAACTACGCATTTGAATCTAATTGTATCAATGTTTTAATTTAGAAATACATAAACCAAGATCTGATAACAACAGCTGTTAAGACGTATTCTTTGCTGAATCGGTTGCATAATAATTTAAACTTTAGAAAGTCCTCGTTATTGACAGACAGATTTAATAACGATCTATGGTAATATATGTCAATTAAATACTTTTGACAACTCATAATACATCGGATACTTACCTTAGTATTTGAAATGCGTAGAAGAAATTTAATTTAAGGTCAAGTTAGCTTAAAATATGACAAATTTTAGAGCGCCTTTTTCGTCACCAAGTGTTAATTTTAAGCATACAATTTTGTATAGTCTGATATTATTTAGGATAAGTCAC
Source organism: Entomobrya multifasciata (assembly GCA_034693345.1). NCBI lineage: Eukaryota > Metazoa > Arthropoda > Collembola > Entomobryomorpha > Entomobryidae > Entomobrya > Entomobrya multifasciata. The sequence continues at coordinate 1,053 of JAQFXM010003745.1, forward strand.
TAATTTTCAGTATCTTATTTTAAAGTTACATGAACAAAGATTACACGCATTAATTGAATTCTTTGAAATGGAATCCCCTGTAATCTGAAGAAAACGAAACAAATCAACGCAGTAAAAGTCATGTAAGCTCTCCCTTTTCTATCGTAACAATGACAGTAACATGATTACCGAAATATTATGATGTAAGTTGGTAGGGTAGACATATATAAAAATTGTGTCTGCACAGGAATTTTAATAATGACAAGCATAAAATTCATAACTTAGTAGTTGAATCACAAAATCTAACAGGCGGCTAGAATACGAAACCGCTTTGACATTCAAAACGATTTTTAACTTAGATAAAGCAGTCATCCAAACTATTTTAGTTTCAGTTCCCAATTTAAAAAATGAATGTCAAATTTTACTAGCATACATAAACAAATATTAAAATTAGCAGACAATTCGAATATGGATCGAATATCTCTGTAATATTAAATTGCATATTTGTGGAGTAAATGATTTTGTAAATCACGACGTTTATTTATGCAGTTAAGATAGATTCGTCCCTTAACAATTGTTATCCATGATTAAAAATTAAAAGAAAAATTCGAAATTTGTCCAGGCATATGATTCAAATAGATGACAACACAAACAAGTGAAACTGAAATGAATAACTATAAATAGATATTCAACCATCTGACGTTTTTACACGTACTTATTTTAATGAAGTACGCTTAATCTAACATTTGTTGAATTGCCAGTAGTTTGAAATGTTTTCAAGACTTGCAAATGAATTAAATATGTAAAAAAATATACGCAAACTTTGAGTAAAAATTATTTATGTCTATATTAGCTGTTAGTTTGATCATTATCAAACAATTATTGAAGATGAAGATTAGTTAAATTAAAATTAAACTGCGAAGTATTTATTTTTATTCGTCTATATATATGCAACACATTTGGTATGAAAACGTGGTTTCATTTGACGAAACAATGAAACGTTCTGTGTATCAAGCCTTTACACATTTTCAAGCTGTATACAGATCAGCTGTTCGCAGTCAGCTCATTTCATAGTTTTTTTTTACAAAGCTATGCTGATTTGAAGCTGAAGACAGAAAGTCTGTATTTTAATTAACACAACAATTAAGTTTTTACTAAAATATTCTTTCAATTGAATTAAAATGGAAACGTGTTTAATTTGTAGTTCATCAGTTATATTCACTCCGGATATTAAAGAAGAACCTGATCTTGATGAAGTTTGCGATGATGATTGTCAATCAGTCATTAAATTTCTGCTGGCTACTCTACTGGAAATTCCTCAAAATGACGTAGCAGTTTATTTAAAAGAAAAGTTAATTAACCAGCAATTAAACTGTATTTTTGTGAATCCTGTACAAAGTTAGTTCCCTCAGCAAAGCAAATGTACTCACAAATTTTGGAGTTAATCCGAAAATTTCGTCAAGTTCAAAAACAAATTGTTGAAAAAAATCCCCACTCTTCTGTTGACCTTCATCACGACCACGGCACCACATTATCGACTTCCAGTCATGAAGGGTTACTCGAATTTTGTAGAAAATTTCTAACTAAAAGTAAAGTCAATACAAATTTAATTGACCATTTAAAAAAATCACTATCAATTTACCAATTTATCTAATTTAAATCTTTTTAACTATATTTTTTAATAGATGACTTCAACGGATTTGGCTACCCATTTATTGTAAATGATATCCCGGCCAAAAACTGGTCTCCATCATCATCATCTTGAAAGCCAATCAAATTTGAAGACCAAGATCTACCAGAGCACAAGATCAAAGAAGAGCCCATCTCTGAAAATGAAGATACCGGCAGCGACAGCGACGCCTGTGATAATAACGATAATGATCAAGATAACTATCAACCAGAAAATGATGACCTTCAGAACTCCTCAGCCAATGAAGACTCTCAAAGTGAAAGCGATTCAAATTTGGAACCTCCACCTCCTCCAAAAAAAGCTATAAGGAAAGTCCCCCCAACCAAAAAGTCATCCAAGAAGAAAGGAAACTGGAAGTCACCATCATCATCCAAATCTCGCTCTCCAAAAAAGAAGCCTATTCCCCCAAAAAAGCAATGCAAATTCGACTGCCTTTACCCCAACTACCCCAAACGCTGCTATCGAGATCCCATCACAAATAGGTATCACTGCTTGGAACCTTCTTGTCCCAAAACGTATCCCAGAAAGACGGCCTTAGAACGACACGTTATTGTGGAACATCTTCAAGATAACTTTTACAAGTGTGAGGTGTGAAGAGGAGACCTCCTGTGGAAAATCCTATGCTCATCCGGAACAATTTCAAGATCATGTCAGTTGGCATGCTGGAATTCCCCGATGGAAATGTCAAGAAAAGGTCACCACGCCGTCTGAGGGTGAAAATTTGCAGCAGTTTACTGAACAATTTTTCTCAAGGAAAAAACTAACTCTTCATGTTGAAAAAGTGAATCAAAAGGACAAACAATTTATTTGTGAAATTTGTGGGAGTAATTTTACATGTAAAGCTTATCTATCAAGTCATAAATATACTAAACATAGAGAAAAGGGTAAAGGAAAAATTGTAGAAGAGAAAGCAGGCAAATTTACGTACCAACCACCCCCCACCAACCCTCAAATTTGTAATTATTGTGGTAAAAGTTATTCATCACAAGCGAGTCTGGACATGCACGTAAATTTGGTTGTGCATTTTGTGAAAGGAAATTTATGATTAGTGCACATTTAAAGGTTCACATGTTCCGGAAGAACAAATTTAGTTTGGATGGTTATCGGCCAAGGCCATTAAAAATTGAGCCTTTCCAGTGTGATGTGACTAGGTGTAGAATGACTTTTGTTAGGGAAGCATATGGAGGAAAAGCATGGGGAGGGGATCGAGGGGAGTTATGAATTTAGTTGCAAGTTTTGTGGAAAGGGATTCCATTAAAAGTGGAAGTTGGATTATCATGAGGAAGCTTATGAAAACAAGGAGAGTTAACCGTTTAGCTGTGAAATTTGTGAGAGGAAATTTGCGAGATTGCCGTATGTAAAAATGCATAAGAAAAATGTTCACAAGATTTGGAGTGAGAGGCTGTACGGGAAATTAAGAAAAAATTAATTGTGATTAAAATAAATTAAGAGTTTAAATGTAATGTAATGTAACTTAAATATACAGAATAAATGAGAAATAAATTATCAAAAGTAATTTAGTACAATAAATGACAACATTAATTTCAATTTATTATTCAGCATTTAAAATCACAAATTGTTCAATTTGAATACATCATAATTAACATTATATCAAATTTATATCATGTTTTTAAACAATTAAAGTTATTTTCCCTTTTCAATGGACTTAGAAACGCTTTTTTTCATTTTTTTCACAATTTCTTCAAATTTCTAACTTATTATTATCACGTTTTTGTCAACCCCGACCCTGTCCTTCCATTCCCATTCCCAGTTTTATGAATATTCCTAAGATGAATTTTCAAGTAGGCCAATGTTGCAATTCGAGTCCCACAAATTTCACAACCAAACGGTTTACTCTCCTTGTTCTCATGTGCCTCCCTATGAAACTCCGTTTTAATTTTTTTATGAAATCCCTTTCCACAATATTTACATAAAAACTGATAATAAACCCCTCCCAAAATTCCTCCATGTCTCTCCTCCACATGCTTTTTCAAATTTTCCTCCTTCCAATAACCCACCTTGCAACCCTTCACCTCACACTGGAAAGCTTTCCCAATCCAATATTTTTTTCTTGGGAGTCGTCGTCTTCTTACTCAAATTTCCAACCATCTTCTTTCTTCCACTTTTTCGAAGTTTCCTCGGCCCTTCTTTCTGAGGTGGGGGCGTATACTCATCTAAACTAAATTTGTCATGTTTCCTCCACAAATGCTGTTGCAACAAAATTTTCTTTGTGAATTTCCACTCACAAAATTGACACCCAAATTTCCCAACATTTTTCTCATGCATTAAATTTATATGCAAATCCAAATTAGCTTTACACTTGAAAGTTTTTCCACAATAATTACAAATTTGAATTGTTGGCTCCTCTTTCTTATTCTTGGGTTTGTAGTCTTTAGGCTTATCTGCATTGTGATATTGGTACTTATGATTTGATAAGTATTCTTGACAAAATAACCTTTTTCCACAAATTTCACAAATTGTTGGGCTGTCTTGCTTATGCACTTGTTCTACATGCCGATTTAATTGTTTCCTTGAGAAAAATTGTTGGGTGCACTGTTGTAAATTCATCGTCAGAGGGCGTGTTGGCAGGGGTGACCTTTTCTTCACATTTCCATCTAGGCAAATTTGCATGCCAACTTGTATGATAATGATAGGTTTCTTTACAAGCAAAGGATTTGTCACATTGGTCACACTTCTAAAAGTTATCTTGACGATGTTCCACAATTATGTGCCGTTCTAAGCTCTTTTTTCTCGGATATACTTTCGAACAGGAGGGTTCACCACAGTGGAATTTGGAGGTGATTGGGTCGGGTAGAAGTTTGGGGTAATTTGGATGAAGGCGCTCGAATTTGGATAATTTGATGCGAGGGGATTTGAGGATAATGATGAGGCTATTCTGGCGCGTTGGGCGAGGGTTTTTCCTGTGTGGGGGCGGCGGATGACGGGTGGGGGTTTCCAAGCGCGTCTTTTTGGAGTTGGTGGGGGTGGAGGGTCCGAGTCTGGATCACTTTCAATTTGGGAATCTTCAGAAGCTGAGGAGGTGGGGGCGGAGTTTTGAAGGTAGTCTTGATCTGGATCATCATCATCGTCCCCACTGGATCCACAGTTGTTGTCCTCGTACAGATCTTCATTTTCGGAAAGGGGTTCTTCTTTGACCTTGTCTACTGAGGGCTCATCCAGTTGACATTCGGATAATTCGGATGACGGAGGATTGCTTTTAATTGGGATTATATTGACGACAAAAGGGTAACCAAATCCATTAAAGTCATCTAGAATTTAAAAAAATCGGATAAAAGTGAAAATTCCAAAACAAAAACTTGTGGGAGCGCTTTGAAAGGATATATTATAACTTGATGTGTAATGTCACTTTACGTTTATTTAGGAAATTTCTACAAAAGTCGAGTAATCCATCATGACTGGAAGTGGAGAATGGGTTGCCTAGGGGATGAAGTTCTTCAGAGTTGCAGTTGGAAATTAGGTTCACAATTTGTTTCTGAACTTTACGGAATATTTGGGTTAACTCAAAAATTTCGTGTACATTTGTTTTGTTGAATAAATTAACTTCGTACACTGTTCACAAGATGGAATTAACGTTTCCTGTTAATGTTCCAGTTCATTTTTGGGGTATTTCTAGTACAGTTGTCAGTAGAAAATTTGAGACAGATTGGCAGTTATCACCATCTTGATCAAGATCAGGTTCTAATTTAATGTCTGCACCTGCAGTGATAACTGGTGAACTACAAATTAAACAAGGGGCATAATTTATTGGTTTCTCGTCATCGGTCTCCATTTTTAATTGTTTTTAAATCATTTAAAGTGGAAACTTTTAAAAAGAGTCAAGTGATTTGTCTGGTTAGTTGAGATCGATCAGCTGAGCATTGCACTTGACTGCATTGTATTGACAGATTATGAACAGCTGATCTGCAAAACAACAACACTACAACAACCAGTGAAGTATTTTTTAGTCTTTATTTTAAAAATATGTCAATTTATTGACCAGAACGGACTAGTTTATGTAAATTAAACTCAGTTTAAATGTAAAATTTAGTGTTTCAACTTTAATTAAAATGGCAAAACTTAGAAATAACCAATATGAGAAATATTCACCTTGTTTAATTTGCAGTTCATCAATTGACAAATCAAATATTAAACTAGATCAAATTTATAACGACGATAATCAATCCTCTATTTTATTTCTATTGACTACACTTCTGGAAATACCACAAACTGAAGTTGTGAAACACCTCGAAGAAAAGTTCATTGACCAGCAATTAAATACCATTTGTTGTGAATCCTGTAAAGCCATTATTTCAAATTTTACAACTGTCCCTAAAATTCCGTAAAATCCAAAAACAAATTGTGGAACAAATTTCCAACTCTTCCAACACCACATCATCTTCACATTCCAATCATCCTACAATCGTGCAATTTTGCAGAAATTTTCTAAACAAACGTAAAAATTTTAAATACAAATTTAGTCAACTCTTATCTCTAATTAAATAGAAAATTCTTCAAATTTAATTTCCCTGTCTTCTAATATTTTTACAGATACCTTTAATGACTTCGGCCATCCATTTGTCGTTGACGAGATACCCAAATCACAAATTCCGGTTAAAGAAGAACCCATCTCTTCAGATGAAAATGGCGACGACGCCGATGATGACTCCGACTATCATCCCCTCGACGTAGACTGCCAATTAGACGAAGACATTCAAAATCCCCCATCGGTCTCTTCAGCAGACGAATATGACCCCGACCCTAATAGTGACAACGATTCAAATTTCGAACCGCAAATTTCAAAAAAGGCAGCCCCAAAAAAATCCCGGCATCAACACCATCGTCACCAAAAAAGAAACGAAACCGGAAGTCATCATTTTCACCATCATCATCAGACCCTCGTCGCCCTCCAAAAAAGATAAAGCCCACTCCCCCACTAAAGGAATCCAGATTTGATCAGCGTTACCCCAACTACCCCAAATGACTCAAGGAGCCCACCTCAAATAAATTTCACTGTTCGGAACCCTTCTGTTCGAAAAATTATCCCACAAAAACCGCCCTAGAAACCCATATCCTTATTCAGCATCTTCAAGATAACTTTTACAAGTGTGAGGAGCCCTCCTGTGGAAAATCTTATGCTATTGTAAATCCTGTACAAATTTGATTGACTCAGGGCAGGGGAACAAATCTACACAGGAATATTGAAGCTATCCCGAAAATTCCGGAATATTCAGAAACAAATTGTGGAACAAATTTCCAATTCCAAGGAAGGAGACCATCGGCATTGCGCAGCCCCATTATCATCTACCAATCATGATGAATTGTTGGAATTTTGTAGAAAATTCCTTAACAAAAGTAAACTATTTTTGATTTCAATTTAGTCAACATTTTTACCAAAGAAAATATTTTATTGTTCAGATATTTGTATTCGTATTAATTTTTAATTGCGTTTTTTCTTCTAAATTATTTCAGATGATTTCAATGGATTTGGTTACCCATTCGTTATAAACGACATTCCAGTGAAAACTTGCTTCCCAATTCTATCATCCCCATTGCCATCATCACCAAGGTCAACCAAATTTCCAGAGGCAATCCTCCAGTAACCCTACAAGTTAAAGAAGAGCCCATCTCTGAAAATGAAGATGGCGACGACTGCGACAACGACAATTGTGCATCTGGTGATAACATGTCATCCAACTCTTCGGCTGATGAAGACTCCCAAAGTGAAAGTGATTCAGATTTGGAACATCCCCCTCCCAAACAACCAGCTAAGAAACTTCCCATCAAAAATTCCCCTCCTCCAAAAAAAACCAAACCGGAAGTCACCTTCCTCTTCATCATCAGCCACAACGTTAAAACGTCCCCATCAAAAACTCAAGCTAATTCGCCCAATAAAACAATCCAAATTTGATCTCCTTCACCCCAACTACCCTAAACGTGTTCGGAACCCGTTCACAAATTAATTTCACTGTGTGGAGTCCCCCTGTTTGAAAATGTATCCAAAGAAAACTGTACTAGAACGTCATATAATTAGCCAACATCGTGAAGATAACTTTTACAAGTTTGAGGAGACCAACTGTGGAAAATCTTTTGCTCTACAGGAACAATTTGAAGATCATGTCAGTTGGCATAAAAGGATTTCCAGATGGAAATGTCAAGAAAAGGTCACGACACCTGACGGTGGAAATTTGCAATGTACTGAAGCATTTTACTGCAGGAGAAAGCTGAATCGTCATGTGCAAAAAGTGCATCAAAAGGATAAATCATTTATTTGTGGGAAAACTTATTCATGTCAAGATTATCTAACAAGTCATAAATATGAGAAGCATACTGAAAAAAGGAAAACGGCAGTTAGCAGGTATGTTAACCAATCAGCGTCAACAGAGCTACAAATTTGTAACTATTGTGGAAAAACTTTTAAAGTGAGGATGAACTTAGAAACGCATATAAATTTGGTGCATGAGAAAGCTGTGTGGAAATTTGAGTGTCAATTTTATGAGCACAGATTTCTTAAGAAATTTGTATTGAAGCAACATTTGTGGAATGAGCATGAGTTTAGTTTGGAGGGTTATCAGCCGCCGATAAAGAAGACGAAGATTGTGGATAGAAATTTACAGTGTGAGGTGAAGGGTTGTAGAAAGTCGTATATGAAGGAGGGTACTTTGAAGAGGCATATGCAGAAGAAGCATGGGGGAGGGGGAGTTGGAGGGAACGAGGAGGAGGGAACTGTTCATTATGAATTGCATTGTAAATATTGTGGAAAGGGATTCCATTTAAATGGGAAATTGGAACATCATCAGAGAGCGCATGAGAATAAGGAGAGTAAACCTTTTAGTTGTGGTGGGAATCGATTTGCTTGCAAAAATGCCCTATTTAAAATGCATAGGTGGAATATTCATAAAATTCCGATGGATAAAGCGAGAAAAAATAAATGAGTGACAAATTTAAAATTAAAAAAATGTATTTTATATTTTGTGTAAAAATTATTAGCAAAAAAAAAATATTTGACAAATTTGCCATTTTATATTTTGTTCAAGGAAAATGTTTTATAACTTTATTTAAAAGTGGTAATAAAATTCATAAAATTTCGGAACCAAAAAAATTAGTAAAATTCAGAATGTGACTTTGTAGTAATAAAATTAATTTTATTGATTGACTTGTGTCAACTGACGCGCATATTCAATTTTAATTATAATTATCTTAAGAAAAGGAAATAAAATTGGGAATGAGGATTAAGAAATTTTAAGAAAATTTGGGAGTTAAGTAAATTAAAAAAAAAACATGTGTAAGTGATTAATTTATTAATTATGGCGAATCGTGCACTACAAATTTTTTGAATTGTACTTTTCAAGAATGAATAACTTTTTGAGAGTTTAAAATCATTAAAAAGTTTTGCATTGCTTTGGCTCATATTTTACTTTGGTAGCATTGTTGGTGTTTTTTGCAGATCAGCTGTTTGTTTCTCAGTCAGCTGAGTTCAGTCACGAAGACAGTTCATTTGACAGAGTTTGAATCGCAACTTTTTTTGAAGCTGTCAATTTGCAGAGTTTGATATTTTTTATAACGTCACGTTTATATACTTTGTTAAGATTTTCGTTCATTAAATTTAGTTAAATGAAAGATATTACAGGAGAAGTAGACTATTCACTTTGTTTAATTTGAAGTTCATCGAATATCACTGCAGACATTAAAGAGGAACCCGATCTTTGATCTTGATCACGATGATAACGGTTGTCAATCAGTCATTAATTTTCTGTTGACCACTGTACTGGAAATACCCCAAAATGAATTGGAACATCAACAGGAAAAGTTCAATAACCAACAATTAAAGGTCTACTATTGTGAATCATGTACAAAGTTAATTTACACAGCGAAACAAGTGTACACTCAAATTTTGGAGCTATCCGAAAAATTTCGGAATGTTCAGAAACAAATTTTGGAACAGATTTCCAACACTGGAGGAGATCATTATTGTGGCACACGAATATCGAAATCAATCATTATGAAATCCTGGAATTTTGTAGAAATTTCCTAACTAAACGTAACATGCCATCTCAACTTTAAACATTTATCATTTTAAATCACTACCAATTTTAAAGTTTTTTATAAATTGAATTTAATATCTTTTCATTTATTTTCTTTCTCTAGATGACTTCAATGGATTTCGTTACCCGTCCGTTTGTCGTCAATAGAATCCCAATTAAAAGCAGCAGCCAATCTTTCGCCTGTCAAGAGGATGAGTCATCAGTGGACAAGGTCAAAGAAGAACCCTGCTCTGAAAATAATGACGACAGTGACAACTTTGAAGTTGGGTCTGATGATAACGGTCAAGATTACTACCAAGATGAAGATAAGCCTAAAAGTTCATCCTTTTCATCCTCATATTGTGGCAAGGGATTCCATTTGAAGGGGAAATTGGAACATCATCAGAGAGCGCATGAGAATAAGGAGAGTAAATCGTTTAGTTGTGAAATTTGTGGGACTCGAATTGCAACGGTGCCATACTTAAAAATGCATAGATGGAATATTCATGAAATTCCTTGTGAGAAGGTAAGGAAAAATAAAGGAGGGGAAAAATCATAAAAAATTAAATAAATTTGTGAAATTAATATAATATATTTAGTTTTATATTTTGTTTAAGTTTATTATCATGTAGAAATATCAAAGTCAATTATATTTATGTATTAAAGTTTTACAATGTTCATTCAGCAATGCTTGTCAATACACTGTGTACACATAAATTAAATATGATGATCTAAATAAATCGAAATATTTGTTTTCATTGAAATTTTAAGTTCAATTTTCTTAAAAGTGAGAATGGTACTTTTTGGAGAAGGTGTGCATAAAAAGTCTGTCTGTTTTTTTGTCTTTTGTTTCAAGCGATTGTTGTGTACCATCTAACATTTCTGACAAGTTAAAAAGGTATAAATATCCTAAAACAGGAAAAAATTGTCGATATTATACTTCTACGGTAACATCGCGTAACAGAACGTCGTCAGTATTACAGAAAAGATCAAGCAAACTCGATTGTGTTGCGTTCATAGCCTACGCTATGCCCGACCAGTTAGGACTAAAAAGTTAGAACAAAAGAATGCACATTTTCTAAAAAGATTACCAAAATGAATGTATTTCAAAAGGTTAAGCTTGTCTTTTGCCGACCAGGGGCATGATATGCTTCAGTAACTTGTATCGTATATGTGAGCCTTACTTCAATGTTAAAAGATAAATAGTTTTTTTGTTTGACTAGTCAGAAATGTACTTACTTATTCTATGGTATGACTGTAAGTATTTTATTTTCCTATGTTAATACAGAATAATATTATAGTTTGTGATATTTAGTTAATACACGACTAATTTAGTATTAATATCGAAACATGGTCACATAAGTAATTTGTTTTGCTTTAGCGATATATCAATTCATATTTATTTAACCTATGTGATGTGCTTGTAGAATTCAAGTCCAATTTCTGAATCTCAAAATCAAAGTGCATTTATTGTAGAATCACATCAAAAATCATAACCTAGTACTAGCTTGTACATTTATTTTTATTACGTCCTTCAGCATTCTTTGTTGTTTGTGACCGTTTATCATTATGCTGACCCCAGATTTTTATTAAATAGTTCTTGTACACAAATAGTGACTAGCAAGAAAATAATTGTGATGAATTACTAGTTGAAGAATATATAGTATATTACAGTGACGAGTTTAATAAGCGAGTGCTTAGGTATTGCATAAAAATGGCATTGTGATCGATGCGTTCATTGTTAAAAGAAGCTTGAATCAGTGTACTTGAAAAATATTTTAAATTATAGTATATTCTCCAGCTTAAGTATATTTGTTTTAAGCTCCAGTATTTATATATGGTTAAAATTGTTTATTAAGTTATTTGTGTGTGGTAAAGATTCTAAAAAATACAGATGATGTCTTAGTAAACTATGGGTGCATAGTTCACAGTTTGCTTTGCATGATATGATATGATGAGCTTTAAACATATATTCATCAATACTTAGAATATATTTGGTCGGCCACTGCAACACATGGAAAAAATGTCGTGGTTTAGTTCGCTGGTTTTTAATCCTATTGTTGAACTGTCATCTTATCTCGTCAAAAAAGAGGCGCTAGATGCAATAGACGGCCAATGACAGAATACCAACAAACTCAAGTGTGTGAGTTGAACTAACTTTATGAAAAACAGAATATATTTTTCCGATAGAACAAATTACATAACAATGTGTTGGTATTGTATATTATGGAATTCTAAAGCACAGTACCACAGTCGAGAACAGTTAAATTGATTTAAATTTAATATAGGAAGTGCTTATTTAAAAAAATCAACAATATTAGTTTGTCTTATACCAAAGCTTATTTATGTATAACTAGATTTTTAATCTGTTTAATGTGGTTTTTGCACATTCTTACTATACAGAGTTTGTACATTTCCCTCCCGGAGGAAAGTAATTTTCTACAACAATCCCCCATCGCTCTTGAGAGCTCCAAGCAACACCAAATCCAATATACATAGTACGTTTCATATGTTCGTGCGCGTGTTTGATCATAGATAACTTTTGATCCAATGCTTGAAACTACTTATACTCTTCAGCATTGAGTAGGTAAAAGTCTAACTTAAAACTGTGCCAAAGCATTGCCGTTTGGATACTACTGGCCAAAAGTTACAGCTCGGAATCAAAACAAGTTGATTTGCTTCTTGGAAGAACTCATATCGTAATTAAAAGTGTCATACTTTGAAGGCTTCTACAAAATCAGAATTAAGAAAAGATTACACAGAACTTCTGGTGCATTACAGCCCTGTCTTTGGGCAATTAAAATATGGTGTCAATGATTCTCTTGTGGCAAAGCTCTTGTTCAGGAGAAGGAAAGAAGTGGATAAGTCAAAACTAGTAAAAAGGACCTGATCACAGCGAAAGTATCAAACATTTTACAAAAGGATGTTAGGCTAAGGGTTAGTGAAATATCACAAAAGGTTAAGCTACACATGAGCAATGTTTGGTATATATCACATAATGTATGCGGACTATCTCTGAGATGTACTAGGTGGGTTTCCCGAATTCGGCATCCCTTTGAAAACACATGCGCAAAATCGATTTTTGATGAAAATCAGACCCCCTGTCGTGCCGAGTCCTTTCGCTTCAGAGACTAAACTGTAGCCCAGATTGAAACGCCTGCTTACGACTAATTTAAAACCAAAATTTAGAAATTTCATCGACTATTAAGAAAGTTATGTCAAATTGAAATTTGTAGTCCAAAACATGCTCCGAAATTCGAGATTTTTGTTGAAATATTTGCAGCAACCGTGCTCCCATGTGTAAGCAGCTGGACCAAATTCCTTTGGTACATATTTAATTTAGAATCTTTACTATATAATATTGAAAGGAACAGGTGGTTTGGTGCATTAGTTTAAAAGTTATCAGTGATCTAACACGCGCACGAACATATGAAACGTACTATGTATTTTGTATTCTTCCATACAAGCGCAGTGAAATGTCCCGTTCTATCACTAAATCCAGGATGATCATAGTTATGTAATTTTTCTTCAGCATACCAGTTTTTAATGGCTTCTTTTACAGCGTCGTTTTTGTTTTTTGTATGTGTTGTCCACGCAAGATTTACTCCATATTTGTAGGAATTTTGTGAGTGTTCAAAAACATTTGCCTGAGCTAGGTAGTCGGAATACTTTTCAGCCATGTTATTCAACTGTTTTTCGAAATTTATTTCAGTTAGCACGTTGATAGATAAAATTTCGTTCTGCTGTAAAATGATTTTACCTTGGAATCATCGCTTCTAAGTAGTGGTGCTTTGTGAAGCATTCGATAGCTAGATGTTCACTAGCGGCAATTTTCCATAATTCTGTGCGATCAATTTTTTTAGATTGTTGTATCAAGATATTTAACTACTCGGTAAATAAATTTATTTGTACCTATGCGTTTTTGATTTCTTCGATAACCATTACTGTCATAAATTTTGGTTGAGCACATGCTGCTTGATTTTATTTCCAATGGATCATTGCTGGCTTGCAGACCTAAGTTATTTGCTGCCACTGGCCCTGAATGTAGTTCCTCTTTATTTCCAGCTCAGTTCGCCTTTACCCAACCAAAGAAGCAGTTTCCATATGTGTTCACTGAACCAATACGTGAACTCCAAGTACTTGGAATGTTATGGCAGCTGTTCGGGTCAACGTTGATATCAAGTGCTTCATATGTGCTTGCTTGCTTGCTTGTACCAGTGCTTCAGAGACAAATTATGGCTTCGAAACCCACCTTCTAAGTTGTGATTTTCGTAAAATGTCAACTGTGAACTTCTTAAATGTTGGAAAAGATAGAACAAAACCAAAATTAGAAAAATTCGGTAAATTATACTTATCATTTTTGTCGTTGAGTGCTCAGTCAGAACAAACATATTAAATGTAACCGTAGCAAAAATGTACTATGCACATCAAAAATAATTTCTACAATCATGGCTTATGCTTACTGAAATTATTCTGTTCTTTTTATGTTAATTATTAAATCATAAGATAAATAAAAGTATATTGATAAATCAACAATTGAACAGATGAATCGTTATATAAATCTAAAAAAATGAAATTTAGCACATGATACTCTAGAACTTATTCGAAAGAGCATATGTAATATTTATGGTGTTTTAGTAATTAAATATTGTAATGGTATTCCATTATTAATGCGAAATATTTTTGTTCCAAACTTACACAAGATTACGCAAATAAACACTCAGATTTCTACAATAAATTGTGAAAATACATTTTATTTCTTATGTGTTTTGGAAAGCTTAAAACCATTATCGATACAGTCCATCAAGCTGTAAAAACTGTTTCGCATTTATGAGCATTGATTGTCATGTCGGACTGCCTAGCAACCTTTATCGCCAACGTTGAAGTAAATGGATCCTCTTACGTTAGTTGTATTACACTTTTGTGGTACAGGTTAAGGCTTGCAATCATATGCAAAAATTTGTAATATTAAATAAATGTAAACAAAGTATTTTTTTAAACATAGTACATAGTGGAAATGCCTATATATTTGATTATTAGAAGATAGTGTATAAAAAATTGTATGTGGTAAGATTTAGAATAATTAATTGGAAACTTATATTACCATATTAAATCAACCAGTAGCTTCGTCGTGCGTATTGATTGAATATTGATCTTATTTAGAAGTGGTTCCAATAATGCTTCGACTCATTATTTTGTTATTTATCTGTAAAACTACTTCATAGATAAAATGAAATAATAGTTAAAATGCGAAAGCAACTCATGTAAGCTTGACTAAAATTGTAATTACTTTTTATCGAACATGTAATCACGTTCTCATAAAAAATCTAAAGTATCTAAACTCAAAACGGGCTATACTTTTAATTAAATTCCAAACAAGAGTCTAAGTTCAATGTTATTTGAAAGTAGAACGTATGCTAAGTCAATTTGTCCAAGGTAGAGTGGACCTAGCTAAAATATCATAATCTACCTGATAAAATATCTTGTAAACTAACCCTGTATTTCAAGTTGTATAATTTAAGTTCTCTTTCACAATATTTGATTCCGTCTACGAAATTCGCTTTTCTTCACAAAAAACGTTAACATGAATTATTTCACGTTAGTTCGTAGATTTATTTTCTTCTGTTCACTTGTAATAGTCTTCCACTTGTATTTTCCTCACTTCTCGACCAAAATTCACACCATTTTCAATGGTCCAAAAAACGGCCAGTTTTCTTATTTTGTTTACCTTTCATGTATTTAATCTTTTGTGAAGAATACAAAGGAGAAAACATAACGAACTTGAAATTGCCACCGAGGCTGATACCATTTGACCCGTTTCAAAGTTTAGTTGCAACAATTTACGACTTTTTCCCGCCAATTTTAAATTACAGAAAAACAAATACGACATTTTATTCTTTACAAAAGATGATCAAATAAGTCATCCTGAAGTTTACCAATAGTTTCTGAACTTTGGTATAGTTTACTTGTAAGGTATTATGAATACAAAATGAATATATTGAAAAAACTGCGAAACGAATTTTCTAAAACAAATTTATTCAATTTAAATCATTCGCAAATAATGAAAGGGAAGTTTCATGGTGAATCAGAGAATGTCACTGTTATATTGGACATGCGTATGAGATCGTGTCAAAAATCAGCAATTATTCTTTATGAAAACATGGCCTTGAAGCTTTATACTATATTAAAGGCATCGAGCAAGTCGGCCTTCTTTGGAAAGGATGTCAATAACGAAAACCTCCATGGATATAAATAATTTGGTTATGTTCCCGAAAGTATATTATTGCGGACGCGATACTTCTTTCAAACCGGAATCGTTGACTGGTGGCAAAGGTATCTCAAATGGCATTTAGTTTTAGAAACTGAGACAAGATATGAAAATGAAGGCCAAAAAATCGCAATTGGTACTCGCGAATTATCAAACCATAGTAGAAATGGAGTTTACGTTCTTTCTATAATTCCGGCTGTTGGTCTTTTGATAGCTTTGCGTGTGTTTTTTGGTTTATGATTTCAAGTTGCTTAATTTTGTTTTGAAATCTTTATTTATGAGATTGTATTTTACACCGGTGCAACCTTTTAAATTATAACTCAAACAAAATCAGTGGTTTTATAAAAACCAAGTACATTCCATTAAGGTTTTTTATTTTTATTTATTATTATATTTATGAAAAACTGGGAATGCTAAAACGCTGTAAGTTTAGATAATAAGTTAAACAAAAACTTACATTTTTAAATGCATAATACATGTTTTTAAAATCAAAAGTATTTAATATGTAGATATTTATGTTGTTCTACAATTCTACATTTTAGATCAGAATCAAACTTGATATTTTTAACTCTGGTATTAATTTAAAAGCTTTAAAATTAAAAATTTAACAGAGTTTCCAAGAAAAAAAAGTACTAAAAGTAGACAGACTAAAACTCATTTACAAACTAAAACCCTAAAACTATTCTCATTAACTGGATATTCTTTCGTTGTTGAAAACATGGCAGCGTTCAATTCGCCGGTTTCGTTCCACGCCTTTCCAATCCCATCCACTCCAAAAACCTCCTCACCGCTCACCTCATTCACAAAATAATCCGAATTTATAGTTTCCAAAGCAATGTACCCCACAAAGTACTGTTCATGATCCACAATCAAGCTACCACCAGAAACTGCCTCTTTCAGCAAATTTTCTTTGGACTCGTCATCTAAATTACTCTCAAGCTCATACTGATAAATATGTTCATTTTTCGAACTTGATTCAAAACAGCTTGCACTTAGACCTCCGGGCATGGTCAAAATTTCAACTAACTTTTTGACAGCTTCACTTGAATTACTTCTTGTACTTGGAACTCTACAAGTTCATCTTCTCCTCCTCTTCTCCTAAATCGAAAGCCCGACATGGAAATATTTCTCGTCCTAAATAATCCACACTTCCAAAACTATACATATTCTCCTTATCGTCATCAGTCAGTGAATTTATCGGTATCCGTCGATGTCTATGACATTCTTGACAATTATAAAACTGATTAATTGTATCAGCATCCATTACACTTAATCAAGTATGACCTTAAACCCCACAAACTTTCGGAATAGAATTCACTGGAGTTCCACCCAAAGAAGTTCCACATGGATAGTACATTTGACTGGCATAGTCATATATTCCCAAATTCCAATTACATTTACTGGCTCTACTACACTCAACGTGACTATTGTTTCTTTCAATACTTACAAAAGATTCTTAGAATCATTTTTATGTTTTAGCTGAAATTTTACACAGGTTTTTTCGTGATACTCGTTCGGTGCAGCGTTGAGCTCATGAAGTTCTGTCGGTGTAGTTAGTTAGTTAGTTCCCTCAAGGGGAGTTTATTTGACGGTTTTAGAGCAGGGCTCGTCCGCCTTAACTATTCAGGATCATAATTCATACAGTATGCATACATTTTTTGATAATTGAAATTAAATATTGAGTATAAGTATTGTAGAAGTAAATGTTTATATGTACATACAAAATTGTAAAATAAGTATTGTAAAGTGTTATAGAGTAAGGTGGTATTAGCATATCCTGCCATTTTGAGTGTGTTCCGTGTATCCAGGGGAAAACGGGCCAGTGCTCATCACACGTAAGAATAGGGGATGCCAATGCTGATAATAGCGTCGAAGAAAATAGGTAGATAAAGTTTAGTGGCGATTATTCACCAATTAGGAGTAGTCTTCGTTTCATTAATGAAATGATATCTGTGCATGTTGATTTAATGATGTCCATATCGTAGGTTCTAAAAAGTTTGTGTGTGTAGGCTAGTACGTTTTTCGGCTAGTTTTTTTGGTCTGATGTCCTCGTAGTGTGGGCAGACGACTAGGACATGGAACAGATCATCATTTCCTTTTTCACAAAGGGGACATCTTCTTGTGGGCGTAAATTTGTA
>JAQFXM010003746.1:0-19146 GCA_034693345.1 Entomobrya multifasciata
GATTTGGCTCAATATCTGCAGGAATGAAAACCATTTTCCTGTCTTCATCCTTTGGAACAATTTCTGCAAATTTTCTATGCCATGTCTGTTCGTGTCCTTTTGTTAAATGACTAGTGAGCTCACTACGGTATGTCTCGGACACGAGCAAGCAATAGTACAACCATACAGCCAAAATTAGTCTGAAGTACAATTTTTTAGATGGCAACTGATCCTCCAAACATTGATCAAATACAGGTCGAATTATTGCACTTCCGATTTCGTCAAAGCCAATGTGATGAATACCTATAAATTTTGAAAGCTGAGATAGTAAATGCATTATGAAAATTAACAAAGGTACTAGCATAACTGTCGCAGAAAACACAGGAAGTCCCAAAGGCCCAATTAAAGATGCCCATACAACTTTGTTATCAATCGTTTGCGCAGACAAAAATTGTATTTGTCTGGCAAGGCCAACTTGTATTAACGAAGAGAATGGATTGTGCTCCAGTTGTATTGAAACCGTTATAAGTTTGAAATGTATAGATAGTGGTTCTCGAGCAATATAGTTATACTCATTTCCATCAAAATAGCAATTTAGAACGCTAACATTTAATGATTTCATTAAATATTGGGTAATGATTAAGGCTGACCTAGCGCCAATACCCTTAAAGGTCGGGTCGTTCAGACTGATATTTAAAATTTCTTTATCCAATAGCCCCTTTTTAATTCCTTGCATGAACCTGCCTAAATTCAACAAACTTGCTGTACGCCAAAATTTAATATTCATGCAACGTTTCTGGAAATTGGTAACTTTTGTAGTTAAATTGTAAATTATATTGGTTTTTAATAGGTTCCATGTTGGTATTACACAAACTGTGCATAGGTAAACTATTTCCGTGTTTGAAATAAATATTAAGTGCCGGGCACCAATTTTAATTGCTTTTTGAGCAGGCAAATCATTTTCTGAAGAAATGAGTACTATTACATGCTTTCGAAACACAACTGGCATGTTTTCTGATAAATGACTTGCTTTCTCTTGAGAATTAAAGAAAAATATTATCCAATATTGCCACATACTGTACTTTTTATGGAAACAAGTAGTGGTACAATTCTCCAGTTTACTCTCGAACATCTTATTTTTCTCTAAGAGAATGGGATTACAAGTTGTGGCAAAATGTCCGAATTTCTCCAAGCTGTCCGTTTCCCCAAATTGGGAAAAAATAAAATCATTACCAACACTGGGTCGTCCCTTATTCATGACTCGGGTTTCAAAGTAAAATTCATAAATGCGAGAAAGTACACCAGGCCTTTCACTGTCAGCTAAATAGTCAAACATTTTACTAGCACCGGAAACACAACAAAATTGAAAGATAATAAAAAGCGATACTTCTACGTTTCTTTTTGTCATCTTTGAAATGACTAATAAATACTTTTACTTCTAAAATTGTACAAACTTAAAATATGGTAACATCGTATTAATGCAATACTGTGAAACTAGTACTATAATAAAAAGTACCAAGCTAAAAGCTTAAATGTGGTGTACACACCTTAAATGTGAAGTCTTAAATATAAATGACATTTAAACTGAAGTTGCCCTTCAGAAACTGTCCTTTTTACACTTAAATTATTTTGGTAAGATATAGATGTACGTACACAATATGTAAGTATGTGCGCATCGATGATTTAATGACATGGTTGAGACCATTTTTTATGTTTTTATAAAATTGCAATGCTACAAAATCGACTGAAGAGCTGAGTAAATATTTTTCAAACTAATGGAACCCATGATTACTAGAAAGGAGCAGCACCAGATAAAATATTTAAGTAACTGCTTCAACGTTTGGACAGTTTTTTTGTCTTGAACAAAAATGACATTTAGCTAACTTTTTGAAAAACTTTAGTCGAATGTAGACTAAGTAGACAAGCGAAGATAAATTGCAAAACTATGAATTTTTTTATATTTTTTTTTCTTCATGCAATCCATTTATGTTTAAACTTATGTCCTAAACTACTGTTCAGTAATGCAAAAAAAAACTGCAGCTACACAGCTCACTTAACTTACATTAACTTACTATAAAATGTAGAAAATAATATTTACAAAATTTAAAATTGAACCATAGTTGAAAGTCATTTCAAAAGAGCTGTTTCCCTTTTGGTTTTCAGATTAAATTATTTTGGTAAACCCATCAACTACTATAATAGTTCATTGCATTTACCAGTAAACAGCAGTAGATGACTTTCTTTAGATGACTTTTCTTTAATTTTTCATGAAATGAAATCGTATCATTTCAATAATACGATTATTTTGCTAACTCATATATTAAACTTTTCATTAGTACTGCATTGAGTACATTTACATTCTTCATCCATTCTTGCAATACATATTATACATTTTGTAGTTGAGTAGCCGAGAGCAAGTTTCATTGCTTGGTAGGCCATCTCGAAGATGTTGGTGAAACAATGGCTCAAGTCATATAATATCTCATATGAAGGCATTTTAGCTTGATTTTCACTTTGTCTTTAGTGATAGAGCGTTAGTCTGACCGCAACCAACAATTGGTGGGATTTGACTTTAGTACAGTAATTAGTCCAATAAAGTATCTAAGGTTATTTTCAAGCTTACATAAATCGCAATATGGAAGTATATTTTCACAAAAATAGTTTTTTTGGAGCACATATACATATTCAAGAGGTGTAAATGAACTGATATGCGACCAAACGACGAAGTGAAAATAATTGAGATGAAAATAATTTAACAAAATGGCAGCCAGAATAAGACCTATGGACGTTGACAGGACTGAGGAGGAATCCTTAGGCCCTCAAAGAAATGACCGCATGGTTAAACATGCCCAGCGACAGGTTGATTACGAAAATAAAGGTAGAAGGTCTATAATGAAAGATCCTGAAAATGAAATGGCTCCAGACGCCAAAGCCAGACCTTCTCCATCAATTGAGGGTTTCGGTGGCACCATGCGAATAGATGCTATTGTTGTCGTTGTATTCTTTGTTCAGGTCCTACTCATCAAAGGTTTTATGCTATACGCAATACAGCTAATTATAAAAATAGATGATAAAAAATGCAATGCTTAATACAGGCTCTTGGAATCCTTGCTGCTGGCATTGAAATTTATGTTTATGATCTTGACCAAGGCTGGAATGGCATGCTTACCGGCAAGACTCCATTTTACGAAGTCGATGGCAAAACAGCTTTCAAAGGGAAAGGACTAAAATTGGAAGGACACCTATATCTTGAAAAGGCTGTAGAATATTCTCGAAGGGATGAATTTCAAGAACTTATCTTTATCATTTATATCCTTGGCTTTGTAATCGTATCCTTTGTTCAGATGTGCATGTGCTACATTAGGGCAGTTGATGTAGAAAAGAACGCTATTTTGGTACATCGTCACTGTTTGAATTTTTTATTTGCGTGAAATCTTACAGTATAATTATTTATTGCTAATCGCGATTTTTATTTACAGTTAATTGCTATATATTCAGTCGGAGGAGGATTTTGCATTTATAGCAGCACATTTCTTGTATCAGCGGCGGTAAATATTGAAAACGGTTATACTTATACAGCGGAAATGCTACATAATTTTCAGCACTTAAGTTCTGATCCGCCCTTGACCAGCAAAGAACAAGATAGGTGCAACAAAGAATATAAAAACGGTTGTGATTATTACGAGTACGGAAAATTGCAAGCCAGCCTTCTGGAACAGATTTTTCGTATTTGTGGAGCCGGCTCAAGATTTACTAGATACTATTCGCCAAAAGATGATGAAAGTAGCTCGGTTGAAATTGGGGACGAAATATATTTTAGACAGGATTTGAAAGCGTTAGGCTTTTGCAGTCAGGATGGATGGAAATTTTGTGCTGCTGTAAGTTAATTAAAATGCTGCCTGTCAATTCAGATAATTTTTATGCATACATATTTGCAAAGTGAAAGCTGTTCCTTAATTTCAGGTATTAGCTGTATTTATGGGAATATTGTCTGCCATAGTGCCAATACTTTTCTGCTGTCAGGGTAAGTCAAAAAGAAGTCGAGACGAATTCGCCGAACCTGAGGGACGAAGGAGAAGCATGCGAAAGTCAAGAGAAGGGACTCCGGTGCAAACGCAAGAGCGACGACGATCAGCGCCGCCACCAGAGGAGGAGAAAGTTGACCAGTCAGCAGTTCTAAATCAATTTAGGGAGTACGTTGAACGCGATTCTTCAGAAGGAAAAGAAGAGACTGATGAATAGTTGACACATTTTCATCTCATTTTTGCTTGTTAATTCTCATACATTTAGAAATTCAACAATGAATGACAATGAATATACATACAAACAATTTATTTTTAATTTAATCTGTTTATTTATTTCTGCTTCACATTTATTTTAATCACTGATTTGATGACACTGTCACTACTGCTTCTTTTTGATCTGCGAATTTTATAGAATTCTAGACCTACAATTAGCATGGAGCCAAAATATCCAATAGCCAGTATCACAAATATCGATTCATAATGTCGCAATTTCAGTTTTTTGGGTCCCAAGCCTTCTTTTACTTGTGTCTCAATCATCCATGTAGTTAATCCCCCATTCATCTCAGTAAAAGTATAAAGAATATCTTTTATTCTTATTCTTCCCATTTCATCTGCCATTGCTCTGTACTGCTTGTATAAATACATAAAAATTCCGAAATCTCTACACCAATTGAGATCCTTCACCATATCTCGCTCAAATGGCCCAGGCATTACTGACCAGAATTCAGGATTAATTAATGCTTCGTCAGACACCTTGTAACGAGATTCATCAAAAATAGATGCAAATGTATTGGAAAGCAAATGCAAGGTGGTCTCTTGGTCAATCATGTGTAGTTTACCATTAAAAAATTGGTTAATGAAAAATTCCTCACTTCGATTTTTCCAGTGCTCTAATCTATATGTAAGCCAGTGAAAGATATTATATGGTTTTCCAAGATTCCATTCTGTTTGATTTGCAGCCATTAAGCTTTTAGATATTTCTCTAACTGTTTGGTTAAGTTTGTTGAAAGTTGTTAATGGAGTGTTGTCCTTCCACCCTTTGTATGCCAGATCATAAAACGTTTTTATGTAATCAGCTTTTGGAGGCTTTGTTAGATGACTTGATAGCTCACCTCGATAAGTTTCAGATATTAGCAAGCAATAAAATAACCAAACACTTAAAATTATTCTGAAATATAGTTGTGTGAACGATAAATCTTCAAGGCACTGATCCAACAGTGGCCGAAAGATGGAGCTGACAATATCATCAAAGGTTGGTGCTTTCTCTGTGTTCTTTTTGTACAAGGAATGAATCCATGATCCGAAATATGTAATTACAGACAACAGTGGGATAAGGAGTGCGACAGAAAGAAATACATCAAATCCCAGTGGTCCAAGAAGAGAAAGCCACATTTGTCTTCTCGGAATTATTTGAGGAGTCATAAATTTAACACTTGATTCCAATCCTGTGCTAACCATATAGCTGTACTTGTTCGCTCTCATTTTTTCGTTAAACACAAGAATTTTGAAATTGATTGTTATATATCTGAAGTAATACCAACCTATTGGCGTATTTCCTCTAGAATCTTCAACATCCTTACAAGCTGTGAAGCTTCCATTATACTTTTTCATTAAATATTTCGGGATTAGTGAATAAGGACCAGGCATCAGGGATGAAATTACGAAGTTATCAGGCTTCTTGTGCAATTTCACCTGCATTGCCATTTCATGTAAAAGATTGAAATCACTCCAATCAATTGGTTTTAACTTGACCAAAGGATAAATGAAACAATAACCTTCATAACACTTAGGTATTTGAAGAAATTTCGGATGTGATCCGTCGAAAATAGTCCACTTTTTCGCGATTACACAAAACGTGCAGTAAAATTTCGTAAATTCTATACTAATGTGTACTAAATCTTGAATGATTAAGCCAAGTTTAATGTCATTTACTTTAGGAGGTGAAACAACGAGCAAGTAATTTATGTTCAAATATCTGAACAAACGAAATCCGGCAAGTTTAACGAAGGATGCTGAATCCTGTTGGTCGTCCAATAAAAATATCCAATATTCCTTATTTAGTAGGACACCATGTCTTGGCGGAATTATAGCAACTTTTGTTTTTGTCGATTTCTGCATGATTTGTGATGTCAAAATGTGACTTAGTTTCATTGGAACTAGTTTTGTAGTCACTTTTTTAATAATTACATCAAAAACTGTGTCGACCTCACGAACACAGTCACTCTTATTTTTCAAACATGTCTCTAAAATACGTACATTGAATTCCAATGGCAAACTTATCAGCGATTGTAAGTTTGTATTTAAGTTTTGATATTTATCGTTGGTGTCCATGTCCATTCTTGCATTATTATGCTTTACTAGAAGAACGCAAAATATAGCGTAAGAGATTTGAGTTTGACCCTGCATTATTTAATCTCTAGTTATCTTCAAATATGACCCTTGCTACTACTATTTCTCGAACACCAGAATGGTCTAGGTGCCCTTTTTACTTCTCGAAATATTTTTTACTTAAAAATAAATTTCGATGTAAAATATCTTTTGTTGTGACACAAAGGGTGAGACGTTAATTACATTAATTGTCGGCATAAGTTATTGATTTATTAATCATAAAAATTCTTTTACGATTTAGCAGAATTAATCTACACGTATTCATGAACTTTTAAAGGAGTGGTATTTTGTAGCGTTCTATTTTATTCTATATTATATGCTTACCTTACAATTAGATTCTTTAAAATTATTTACCTACTACATATTAACTGTTTTTAGCAATGTAATTCGCACTGAAATACTTCAGGTTAGGACACGCGACATTTTTATGGTTGTATTATGGCAATACAATTTGTATTCAAGCGGGTTTCCATAAACAATCTGAACTAATTTTCCTTAGGAGTGCAATTGCTCATTTATGAATGCCAAATTTGTCAGACATATTTTAAACGATATGTCTGTTTACTTAACCGTTCAACATTGACAGCCACTAATGGACGCTTATCACAATCATTATTAATAATTTGTTATTGTAAGCCGTTTAATAGCTTTAACTAAGAAAACAAGCAAGTAGCAGTGGAAATTTTTAAGAAACATCTAACTGAACGGTGATTAGAGGTCATTTATATATATTTAAACTTGAAAGACAACCATTGACACAAGCTATCTTACAAATCGGCACATATTTGAATAATAAAATGGCTAAAAGGTAAACTTTTTATATCGCCAGTGAATCCATGTGTACTTTCCCACACGTAGAAATAAACCGATATGTAATAAGATTATTTCCTTTATCTCTTTGTTATATATTTATTTGCGTCATATTCATCATATAATTTAAAATTGTTCGACCAAAGTTACGATTTTCACCTGATATCAAAGTTTGAAAGAAACATGAAATTATACAAACAGGATGACAATGTTCGTATAGCTAATAATATATGTACTTCAACATAAACTGCTGCATACATGTTTTGCACTGCCAATAGTATAAAACGCTTACATGAAATTTACCCAAGCCTTTTTACGAGCAACGATAAAAATATTAAAAATCCAGAAACTGTTGCTCACAGTGTTAATTTTATATTGTTGTTTTTATTCCAGGTTTTATGTTCTACAACATCCTAGTGAGAACATTTACGATATTTTATATGAAAAGAGTATTTCACGAGGTTAAGGTTTCACCCATTTTTTATATTTTGTAAACAATAGCCGTAGTAAAACAATTCCTATTTGTACGCTAATACAGTTCAGAACACATTCCCATTACCCTCGGTTTATATCTGCAATCATTATTTGTTGTGTACATGATACAGCTAATAAAATTCAACATTAAAAACCATAATATTCCCATACTTGACGGTTATTAATATTAAAAATCGTCAGTAAAATTTGTCGTTCATATCAGTTAGGGTTTTTCTGTTCTACGACATAGTAGTTGCTGCTACTATCTAGCATTCTTTAACCCACAGATGTAAAGGAATGTTGTATTGGGTGAACCACATGTAACATTTACGTTCAAGATAGTATGATGATAAAAGTAACTTCAACTTTTCCCTAATAACTTATTTTCACTGATTTATGAAGAACATAAACCTGCATCCAGTAAGAATGCGAGAAACAGATAAACATATATATTTTTATGCATTTCAAACCAGTATGGTTTTATTTTTAATGAATAATGGCAATGAATACTGATGATTGTGATACGTTTTGGAATGTTTAAATTAGTCATGTTTCAGTAGCCCGTAGAGTACAAAACGTTTTATTTCCCGGGACTTACTTTTATTTGGAAATAATCACCGGATTGAATGCTATAAGAAGGGCAATAAAATATGACGTGACGGAATTAATGGCTCTATCTTTTGAAGGTGTTTTAGTGTATTGTACTTTTTAATTATAACGTATTGCAAATTGCAACACAGTTTTTACAATTTCGATGAATCTGTGCATTACTACTACAATAGCTACAAAGATATACTATTTAATGTCATTCTATACAACATAGTGCCAGGTAGCCTTTGCAATTAAATAAATGAGTAGCAAGTGCAAAGTGCAATACACGACGTCTGATATTTTTTATAATATTATTGCTGATGCTGATAGCAATTTCTCATGATGTCGAATGTGCTCTATAAGCAGCAAATCTTACACCTGCAATCAAAGATGTTACGAATCTGTTACGAAAGATGTCGGATGTAGCAAATTATAATCAGTAGGACAGCTTGAAAAGCTATTAACTTTTTATCTTAAAAATTCACTTCCATATTGCAGGTTGTGGAATTTATTTTGCTAAAAAATGAATCGAGCACGTAATTCAGGATTGTAATAACTTTATTTTTTTACAAAAACTCTATTGTTCGGTCCTATATAAATCAGAATCGATTTTTAAATTGTTGGTGTCATTGGTATTGGAATGTCATTATTCTCAAGGTAGTATAGATTTTTGCACGTATCTTTACCATTATTTGGTGTGAGTGTGATGTACTTATACATGGTTGGTTTAATTCAAAGTGTTAGGTTCGAATTGAAACCGTTTTATGAACAAACAACGAGGTGGGAATTTGACATGAACAAGGTAAACAGCAAAAATTACATGCACGCTTCTTTTTTTACCTTTGAGGTGACAATAGAATTTTTAAGCCACCGTTCCTTAGCTCAGGTAATGTCATATACCCATGTTCCGCATTCTCAGTCGAACAGTTTCCGTCTTAAACCGAATAGATTAGACACGTCGTCATCATCATTGTGGCTCCCATTAATCTCATGGTACAACTTGATAGACAGGTTAGTAAAAGTGAACAATAATTTACAGCAAAACTTATTAAAACAAACGGGATTGCAATTTGTTGTTACACGGTTGTTCCCTATTAAAATTGGCTAAATAGACAAGTTATGAAATTGTTAATAATAATGAACAGCAAAAATAATTGTTGTCATATGTAAAGGGTATTTTCACTTATTTCGTTGTCACCCATGTCGGTTATTTATTGTGAAAAGTACTCCTGCAATGCATAGTGTGGCTACTGTAAATAATATATAATTTTATGTCACACAGCTTTGACATGACAGCATTGTTTTCCTATGACTCTAAAAACCTTTGTTCGCTTAACAGAAAGCTGACAGACAGGATGTATATTGTCGACTTGTCTCATCAAATAAATAATACATATTAAAACAGCATGATTGTTTTGCGGGGCTTCTGTTGTAAAGTAGTGCAATAAATCATCAAATTCAATAAAAAACGGTAGTATTGATGTGCCTCCTCATTTACTGTCGTATTATTTTATTTTAATCGTGCTCATATATTGTTATATATTTGTGAAAATCTAGTAAAAAGGTACCGAAATGATGATAAGGGCCTTGTAACGTTAAATTTATGACTTCAAATAATTGTTAATCAGTCAACGTTATCATAGTTGACATGAAAAGAGCCGCCTTTAAAAAAACTGTTTGGTTGACTGAGGGATTCAGAATTAAAAAATAGTATGTTAGTATGAATGTCAAAAAGAAAGCACTGGTTGAAATGTTAGTAATCATAATCATGATATGGAATATAATATGGACTACTGGAGACAAAATAAGATTATGCTGCAATAGTACATACCTTTGTTTCTTATATGCTTGACTTTACCTTTTGATACTTCCCTTCGACTGATTAGAGCCAGCAATACAGTTAAAGAAATGAAACGAATTTAGTATTTGGTTCCTTGATAGACAATGTTTGATTTAAATTCATCCATACATTTTAGAGCATGTAGTTAGTATTTCATTTATACATATTTCAGGACAATCAGCAGGTGAAATTTTATTTGCATGAATTCAACTAATTGCCATTAGTCTCCAGATAAATTTCTCGATAGTATTTTGATTTTAATTAGTCAGCATTTCATACAGATAATCACGTACATATGCATTTTGCATATAATCTGTTGATAAAAAGGGTGCGAATAAAATGTATGACTGACTGCTCATGTCAGTTTAAACTGATATTTAATTACAGATAGTTGCAAAAAGTAAGCACCACCAGAAGACTAATATAGCGTGCATTTTCTATTTATAATTTGTACACAATATATACATCGTTAGATTCAGAAAAGTGAAAAGAGTATTTCATGAATAATATACTGCTTCCGTAAAAATGTTCTTTTTTTACTTTCAAATGATTCAAATATGCATGTATGTGGACATATAACAATTGAAATGTTGCTCCGATTAGAAACTTAGAAATTTTATTTTTTCATAAATGTTTCTGATTATTACTATTTTTAAATAACATTCTACTAACTTGGTTGAGTATAAAATGATCTTCCCCTTGATTAGTTCAATTTGAAGATCTTCATCTTTTGAAAGTAGTATTTTCCCACTAAAATCATGAGCTTCTGTCAGGGATAACGAAACCATACTCGTTTACAAAAATAATTACTATTATTTTTAACATTTTATCACTTTCATTGTTGATCTATTGCTACCTTTTTGATTTGATTATGTCATGTCATTCGCATACAGGTAGTAAACTAATTTACAAACTGTGATCAGCACTAGCATTCATTGGACACAATAGCACTTTACCGTTATAAAGTAAGAAGCGCATATATCTTTGTTCATAAACACTTCCATTCCATGTACTGCATAGAATTATGACAGCCTAGCCCAAGGCAATAAGATCAGAAAACGTCGACCAAGCTGTGTGGAAATTTATTGTAGACATGTCAATGTCAATGATACAATAATTTTCCGTGCCTAACATATCTTAAAATATCAGCAGCAATTCTCACTCCCATTTCACTCTCTTTCTCATTAAAATGAAGAGCGTAAATCAAATTTTCTACATTGATCATACCATTTATACATTCTAAGCATAAAAATAGAAAAACACAGGTATTTGAATATTTTTCTTCGTGGAATTCATTTTTTTGGCCAACTTAGTTCACCCGAAGTGCAAGTGCTTAAATGTCCATAAAATAGTACATTTTAATCAGTATCGAAAAGCTTTTTAAACACAAAACACAGAGGAAAATGTTATCTTGGAGCATAGCAAAAATACTGACGATAGTCCTAGTGGCTAATGTTATATTGAGTGTAAGTACAACAAACATACAAAATATATATTAGCAAAACATAAATACATTTGTGTGGGATTGCATTGGACTCCAAATACATAAACTATTTTATCATCACACTATACATATAGCTTATTCATGCACACAATGCACCAAATAATTTCACTGAAATAGAAACGGTAATAATTTATTACAACAATGCATTTTTAGAATCACATTTTTGTCTGTAGCCTTAATCAAGTTCATGTCGTAGAATTTTTATCTATCAGTTTTAGAGATCATTCCCGTGATCATGTCATTCAAAGTGAACATTTGTGTCATTGTGCCGTCGTGCCTGCACACGCGTAACTCGATTATCAGCTACTAGTTTCTACACTGTATAGTTTTAGCTTCTATGATTTCACACGAGAAATTTAAGTGAATAAATGGGCCTTATAACATTAACATGAAGCATAAATAAAAATTGTCACATCTACTTTCCTGTGTAGCCTACATGAAAAGTGGATAATTTCTTAGGAAATCTCGACTTTCTTTACCGTGTTCATTTGACAGGTATATAGCGTAGGTGTGACGTATGTAGATGTAGACGTACATTTTGTATAATTTGTCTAATTAATTCGCGTGTGGTACTCCATATTTGCATTAAATTACATTTTCTACTGCAGATTAGCCAATCTTATGTCATTTGTCGAACGAAACAAGTAAACACTAGATAGTTTTAGTTGTTTGTGTTCAATGTGATTTGAGGCCCTGTAATCTTATCGTCCAACTTCCATAATAACTGTATGGTATGCGTGTTACTGTTGATGATTTTACTTATCACTTATCACAATTATCTGTTTCCCTTAGTCCATATATTTTTGTTGTTCTTGTACCTAAATAAATAAATAATAATGTAAATTTGTGTTCATTCACAGAACTTATAAATATGCTCATATAAATCATAAGCCTGACACGACACGGATTTTGAAAAGTTGATATGAGTCTAATTTGTCTTCACTTTTTTATAAAAAGGTGTCATGTGTTTTAAAGTTTAGCTAACGGGATATTGGCAAATACTACCACACAATTACATTTATGCATATGCATGAATGTAATTGTTTTTGCACGAGAACAGAAATCTTGTCACTCCTATCGGCTGGAAACGTGCATCCATTTATTCAAATAGGTACAAGTGTTTGTCCGTCTGTAAAACACTATCTTGAACTACTTATGCCTATAACCAGATTTTTAACCCCAGTGAATCTCTCACCCATTCTATTTTCACGGGAGCTCATATTTGCGCAGGGAAACATTAGGCACACTACCTACAATTTAGGCATCCTTAATGCAAATATATTTGGCATATTATTACGAAGAAACAGTTAGCATTGAAATTGCAAAAATGTTTTTCCTGATGCATTGCATTAGGAAGTCATTGCATTTTATGTATTTGCCAATTTAACTCTTTTATCTCAACTAACAATAAGTAGACGACTTTTCCTCGAAATAATTATGTATTTTCAACTTTTAGGCTTCTACTGACACACAAAATGACGTGCACAGTAATTTGGACAGTGTCCCAAGTTTCGAAAATAATGGGACGATTCAGGGGAAATTGGAGGCAGTACATCAATTAAACTGTACTACAAACTCAACAATTTGTAGCATAGTGTGCAATGAAACCAAGCAGATTGCGTACAGTTCTACCTTTTGTGATTCGGTGACAGGTACCTGCGTATGTGATTGCCGGGATGTAAGTATTGACAATTTTAAATTAAAAGTTTAAGAAAACCCTACTTACGCGAAATAGACTTGATATTCGTTTTTATCATGCAACCAGAGTTTGCCAAAAAGTTGTACAAGAACACCCTTCACACCTTGCTTTCAAGACTGCGTACGCAAAAATCCTAATCCGGATGTCTTCTTGTACGAAGGAGTGAGCTGTCCTGTGCAGAAAAAGAATGGAACAACATTTTCCCAATGCGCCTGTGAGTGTACCTTTAGAGATGACTATGAAGAAACCAACGACATTTTCTGAAAATCCATTTCTACAAAATTAATTATTATTACTATACAATTTCTTATATTTCTTCAAAATTATGTTGATTAAAATACTAGTTTATTCAGAAGAAATGCCATCTGTTTTCTAATAAATAGTTTGAAAGCATAAAAATACGCGACAGCCTTTATTTTTATTGTTCAGCTAAACGCGGTAGGTAGACAACTACGACTAACTCATGATGGGTAATAATTTAGACTGACTCATTACCCGATGTCAACATCAATACAAGTTGATGCTTTGATAATGCAAATTTGTTTGCTGTAATTTGATGAACCTACCGACTAAAGGCTATATGCCTTGCCTTCCCAGTTTTTTTCTGTTTAATTCACTGGGCGGCCTCTTTTGTTTTGCAAAGCAACAATCGAAATTCCCGTTTTAATGGAAGACTCATGTTACTTTTCTTATTCTTCTCATTTCGTTAAACCGGATATGTCAACGTGTTATGATCATGATGGTTGTGTCAACGCTTTACTCCCATAAAACATGAAAATGTGATTGGTTGTGGTACTGAACAATGTGTTAAATTGTGCCCCTGAACACTAAGGTTATTCTGCTATGCTCCATACATATAGTCACTAGTTACTAGTAATCATGATTGACATTTGAAATTAACTACTGCTGTCATGCTTTCATGACAGAGATGAACACGAAAAAATGGCGTTGTTTACAGGAAACTACTCAGGTTAATTTCTAATTTAATTGATGTTTAAACACCTACTGTTTGTTTTAGCCTTAAAAGTATGGCGCTGTTCAAGTTCGAAAACATCAATTTAGAAACGATTTCAGGGCGAAGAGCTATGTTAACATCAATACATGTTGTAACATTGATGAACATTCAAACTTTCTGCATGGGCAGAATTTAATTCTACACATAGTGATATTGTGGACTTTCTTTCAGCAAATTTTGTTTGCTAAAATTGAAGAGCGAAAATTGGGAAATTATGTTTTTCTTCGGGGTAAGTTGCAGCATTTTTTTAAAATCGAATGATTAAAACATGTTCAGGGTTTAATTTTGCCTTTCAGTTATATAATACATACCTACATACGTATTTAGATATAAATATCTCGTGTCAATAAATAACATATACTTTCAGTGACATTAGTTATCATTAGCATTTAGCATCAACCATGAAATAAGAACATTGACGTGGGTAGAGTACCTAGTACCTACATCCATAAATCGGCCATCCAACCTAATACAAGCACTACAACATAATGATTATACATTTTTCGCTTATCACCACTTTATCGAATTCCAGAATGTCAAATTCTTGTGAAAGGAATAAGGAGAAGCTGTTAAATGTAGTTTATATGTATATTCCGGTTGACTGCTTGGACTTGGGACTTGGGAGTGTGATTACATGTACTGTACGAACTGAAGAGAAGACGAAAGTTGTCGAATGGATTATTCACCAGTCACCAACACAAAATGGGACATAAAACGTGAAGGAATGGATAAACAAATTCCCACACACAAACTCGACTTTATGCCTATAAACTCATAACAAACTTAAGTATTCACATTACACTCATAATATCATGGAGAAATTAAGCATCACGTCATTCAAAGACATCATAGATAATTTCTCTTTTATATTCTAACCTAAAGGAGCGAGACAACCATTGCACTGCAATCAACATGTCTTTTTATTTACTAGTCACCAGTCAGTCGCTAGTAACCCTGCAAAAACAAACGACAGTTAACTCAAATATTTTATATTATAACCCATAAAAATCCTGCTAATACTTACTGCTGCAGCATCCAACTAGAAAATATAGCCGAACGGAGACAACTTTCAACTTCCGATGAGTATAATATACATAATATGTACATATGTATGTACTTACTATGTACTAAACAATTTTCAATTTTAGAGTCCTATGCACGTAATATTTCGATGAGTCCTCAGTAAATTTAAATTAATTATAGATGTCGTAAACGGTCTTAAAAATAAATTATGTTGCTTCATTGTACATATTAGTCCATAAAAACTCATCCTGTTAACCACATAATAATAAAATAATTATGGCCATCCATTGCATGAGAAACGAGAGAAAAAAGTCAACCATTTATGCTTAAAATATACAAGTCTTGAAAAACTTTTACAACAACTGGTAAACGTAAGTATAGCATACAGTTGTATAATCCTCTTTTCTCAGGACAGGAACTTAACATTTAATGAATTGTTAACTTGTGAACAATGATAATTAAAGTTTTTTTATGTGGTCTACCTACCACACACTAAAGTAATAGCTTACAGGATGCAGACGTACACCCCGAGAAAAAACTTACTATTTAAATTTAAATTGCTAGAATTTATATTCCTTTGTGTCAAAATTATGAAGCGTGTCTTCACAAAGTAATGTCGATAATGTTTGCAAGTAATTGTCAATATGTGACGTTTATTTGGATAAGCAGTGTAAAAGAATATTTCAAAATGTTATCCACTGGGTTGAAATCTTGTGGTGCAGTAGTGGTATCATTTCTAGCGGACTTTTCTGAAGCACCCAGGTTCATGTCCATAATTTTATGAGTTTACAAGGTACAAACCAGTATTCTCTGGCGACACGATATAATCCATTTTTATACTTAATAGCAAAGTTGTTTGTTTTTGCAAAGAGTTTGTAGAGTGCTAAAATATTTGTAAAAATTGTTTGTCAATCTGTCAGCCAGCCGTCGCCTAGTTTGAGGTCTTCTGTTCATATAGTTCATATTTCGTACGTTGATCACACAACGAACTTGTTACCCAGTTTAAGAACATGCTTGCATTTATCGTTTAAGACGAATAAATTGTCGGTTGTATTTTTAGTTTTGATTTTTCTTGGGGCAGACCTCTGTATAAATTAATTCGAAGCTGTAATTGAGCGCAAAGCTAAAAAATTGCAATGGGATGGGATAACTATAGACAAGTTGATATTTTGACAAGTTGGTCGTAGAGTCGTAAATCATTTGAGTTATTTGTGTCAACACAAGGATGATAATATAATAGTTAGACTACCCTGTAACACAATCCTTTTCAAAACAACACTCTTGTGAATGCCAAAAACACTTCATACGAATTTATTTACTTTTAAGCGTCTCAAGTGTAATTTTGGACATGTCTTTCTTTTTACCCAGTTCCGTCCACTCTGCCAAGATTGTCAACACATCTACATAAATTTTTTATTGGCAAAAACAGACTTCATTTCGTAAAGAAAGAATCCTGATGGCCCAGAAAGATACGCAACTTAAGGGAGATCATGGTAATAAAATCTTTAATCGTTTACCAGTTTCATACCATGAATTCCTTCAACGTAGTAAAACTTCGCATCAATTTCATATTTGCCTAACATCTTATGCATGGTACCCGTACGACTTGTTTCCTTCAAGATTCTGCACAATAAGACAATAATCTTTTGAATGCACCTATTATATAATTATCGAACTGGACGATGAGTTTGTTTAATCCCTAAATAACTTGAATTGCACAGTCGTGATGCGATTTCGTTTAAAGCACCCGCACCCGTACATTAACATTCCATTCCAAACCCTAGCACAATACCACCTTCAAATTAAACTTATGAAGAAACAGTTTGACTACATAAGAGTAAGAAGTTCGAAGAAAATTAAAGATACAAATTCAAACTTTTTTCCAACTAAAATCTCTAACTCATTAAAAAAAGATAAAGCTTTAGGTTTTCCTTGAGATTAATTGCGATTTTATGCAGAAGAAATTGACAAACCTTACAGCAAAGGAAAATTTCCCCGAAGAGTTGAAAAAGTGAAAATAGATTTCCCCAACGGCACCAACTATCAATTTACTTTGCTTGTAATAAATATGCTTGTCAAGTAAAGATTTCAATGATTCGATGTAAATAAGACCCGGCTTAGTTATAAACCCGAAAGGGTTAATTGTACCTCATAAAAGACCAAGCCTGCTTAATTGCACGAAAATTTTAATCGGTGGTCACTCTGAAGTCTCAGTAGCCTGGCCTGAACAGGGTGATATATATTCATTCTTTTTTACAGTATTTGCTGCTTGATTTTTTCATGCCAAAATTAGGTAGGCATCTGTTCCAAAACTTTACTAGTACTGGATTAAATCTTCGGTGTAGAATCAACAAAGACAACCGCTAATGTTATAAAATGAGCACATCATATTATTTAAAGGCCACAAGTTTTTTGCTGACTTGAATGGTAGGGAAAATGACGAAACGTAAAGAAGCGAAAACGGGATTTGGAATGTACAAAAAAATCTCTGGTATAGGTGAGGTTCATTGTACATAAAACCTATCATCTGAAAACTGGAAGCTATTCTTGTCATAGGACAGCAATAGCTTTTGCCATTTCAAAGACAATGATCTAATAAATTTAAAGTGCCCAATAAAACAGAGTTGACAATAATTTATGAGTAAATGCTTAAAAATACTTAATGTGAAATTCCGATCGCCATCAGTAGTTTTTGGCATGGATAGATGTACCTACCTAAACGTAACGTGCATGCTTTACTGATCGCCTTAAATCTAACGCAAAAGTTAAGTTTCAGATATTGGTGATCTGATGCTAATGAAATCATCGCAATTCCCTTTCATTTTTTATCTGAAATTACTTTAATTTAAGTAATACGATACAATATCATGAGTTCATCAGATACACATATTATATTGTCATAAAACATTTCACCAAAACAAGACAAGGTAAATGTACTGAGTTAAAAACTTTTAAAAAGTATGAGTATTTAGCTATACTCATTGCAGAAAAAAATTGGTCTTCATTTTACACAAAGTCATTGTCTTGTATCATCATACCAAATCGACTAATGATCCTGTGTGTGTGGTTTCATGATCATGTCCTGAAATGAAAAAGATGTTTAAACTCATTTACAACTTAAAAATGCACAATGAGCTTCATTTTCATTTGATTAGTGAAATGGGAGTAAAATGGGTACGCAAAAGAGGATGAGGATGAGGTTGCTTTCTTGCGATTTGCATAATGTGGCCACAACCTCCTGTTTTTTTGCTTGACTTGACAGTATTCATCTGATGTTTCAATCTCAGCAATATAGCATACAAAACGATTTTTATCAAAGCACAAAATGGTCATTTCTATCTTGGATGACACCATCAGAAACCACTCATTGACAATAAGTAATCCAGACAATAAAAAAAATCTTCGATAAAGAATCAATTTACTAATGTAACTGCTATAAGTAAAGAATCGCAGACCCATTAAATTGATAAAGACCGGGTGGGTAGTTTTTCATTTCACTTTTTATTTACTATTAAGGCTAGTGACCCTAAATCAATATGATACTTTGGTAGATTTTTAAAGAAAATTATAAATAAAGATTTTTTTTAAAGATTACTAAAAGCTTTACGGATATTCTAGGAAAAGGTAGTTACAGATAAACAATAGATCAAAAAATCTTTTAATGGAGTCAAGGCTTCAGTTTGATTTATAGGTTTTCATTGTCCAACTCACCACATGGAACTTAAGGCTAACGTCACATGACAATGGGAATCCGGTTAGCAACAGTATTTTGAGGGGATCGGAGGAGACGAAGACCCT
>JAQFXM010003747.1:0-19137 GCA_034693345.1 Entomobrya multifasciata
AAGAAAAGTTCAATACTCATTTACATTTAGCTTAACATAATCCGATTCACGTGTACACAAATTAATGGAAAGTTTTATGAGAATACAATGAATGCATGTTCTAAATGCATGAAAACTGAAATGACTGCTTTACACACAGAATTAAAATTAATATATTTTACATTCGAAACAACCGTTATAATATACTTTTGTATATGTGGATGGTTGTGCTTATTTTTTACGATATATTGTAATTTGCAACAACGAAATTCCTTTCAACGGATAAATGGAAGTATTCTGATTTTGGTATGGACAGCCACGACATTATTAGCTGTGGTTTTGTATGTGGGATTTAATAGTTTAACAGCTATTCTGTCAGAATTTAACGAGATTTTGGAGTTTGCAGATGAGATGGATGAAGGTAAGTTTCATGAACAAAGTATTACATTTAAAAAATAAAAGTCTATGCAAAGCTACAAATTGGCTGTCGGTGTAATGTCGGCTGTGCAGACAGTACACACTTAAAAAAAGATTTTTTATATTAAAACTTGTGTACAATGATTTGGTTCTAAAAAATCATCATTTAAAAATTCGACATGATCCATTTTATTATTTAAAGCAAATGTTTATCCCATTGTTATAATTTGAAATCATACATTTATTTTTTTACCAATTTTCAGAATACTCTGTGCGAAAATCTAGGCCAACGCGCAAACAACACGGACCTAATCTTGGAATTCTTATTGCCTTTGTTTGTGTTCCAGTTTTTTCAGGAGCAGCATGGGTGATCTCATTTGCATGTGTGTGCAGTGACTTTGACCTTTTTTATATGATCTTTGAAGAATTTATGCCGGATCCAATGCAACGTACAGTGGAAACGATTTACTTCGCTACTTTATGCCGAATAATTCTCAATCTAATTTTCTTTCTAGATTTTATGAGATTAGTTACGTTTACCTTATGCTGTGGTGGAATTTATTTCGACCGATTTATAAACGTTTTGATGATTATGCTTAAAGATGTACGTAGTTCGAAAGAGTTTAGTTGTTGGTACACAAAAAATGTTTTAATATTTAAAAAACTTCAGGAGTTTCTTCAAATTAGTGTTTACGTATCAATGTCTTTAGCGTTCTTTGCACTTGTGCTGTGTTGTTGGGG
Source organism: Entomobrya multifasciata (assembly GCA_034693345.1). Classification (NCBI taxonomy): domain Eukaryota; kingdom Metazoa; phylum Arthropoda; class Collembola; order Entomobryomorpha; family Entomobryidae; genus Entomobrya; species Entomobrya multifasciata. The sequence continues at coordinate 1,138 of JAQFXM010003747.1, forward strand.
TGTCGTTAAGTGTAATGTTTTAGTTGTTGGACTTTTTATTTACACAACTTTACTCTTAATAGCAATAGGGCTAGGGATGTGTCATGCTATATTAATCCCAATAGCTTGCACTGCGTTCGATTTAGCCTCGCATGTCGTCACTTTTCATAAGTTAGTTGCTGAACTCGCGAAACAAAAAACGCAAGTACGAAAAAGACATTTACAGATTTGTAAGTCAATTATGCCCATTAGAATAAAGTATGGACCATTCGGAAATCTTGGAATTGACTTTTGTAAAGAATATTTCTGGATTATATTCTTACGTATTATTGACTCAATCTTGTTAGTAGATTATTAGCAGTTTACCATGCATTAATATAATTTTACCGTTAATACAGTATCGTAAAATCGTATCGCTCACGTATCGTCTATGATCATTTTTATATTTACCAATTATCAAAAAAAAAATTCAATTTGATCCCGAAACTAAACAGGATACATTTCCTTTAGTTTGAATAGTGTTCTAAAATTTCCCAAGTATGTACCAAAACATATGCATACGATATGCACAGGTCAACTTAAACAATGGAATAGGTTGCAATAGATTTGATTTGAACCATAATACTATTGAGCTTAAGGATAATTGTTCAGTATACACGTCCGATAAAATTAAATGGTGGCTAAAAATGTCAGATAAAACTTACAATTGATTTCAACTTAAAGTGTATATCAAATATTACAAAAATCTGGTATAACATAACATAACAAACTGACAAAACCTTAATATAGTTTTAATTGATTATTGTGTTTTATTTAAAAGAAATTATCGCAATATAATCGTTATTTCAAGACAAGCAACATTTAGAACTTGAAAAGAAATAAAGAACACGAATATTTTTCCTCAAAAAAAACTGTCTACGTATTTGAAAAACATGATTTTAGACCAAAACTTTAGTTTATAAAAATTACAATTAACTACAAAATAATTGAATATTTAACCGATGTTTTTCATTTTGAACTTTCCAAATAAAAATACAAGACTTTAATTTTGTTGTAAATTAAAAAGGATACAGATATAATACCTTTTGGGGGATCCCAATACTACGCAGTTTGAACAGGAAAAGAAATCAGATAATTACTACACATATGAATTCGTAATACCTTTCTTTATGTTTCTAGATTCCTATTTTGTAGTTACTACACTTTTAAGTAATCATTAAATTTTGTCATAAATATTTGAAACTCAATTTTTTGTTTTTCGAGGTCAGAGTGACAAAACAACTTAATGAAAATAAATGGAATTCGGTTTTAATCTGATCAAATTCAAATAATCCCTCATTTTTTTAAAATGTAAAAACAAGAACAGGAACGCGGTTCGACGGAGCAGATGGTCGTTTTCTGGACTAAACGGTGGCTTTGACTGTATGTATTATTTTTTTTAGAAATAACATCGGATCCATAACAACGTATTTACAATTTAAAAAACTGACATTTTGTCACGATTTAATCGTACCCTATTTTTAGCGTCGTTAAGAATATTTGCTTTGGTCATCTGATGTAGTAAAAAAAATTTGATCGATTTATAAAGACTTTAGTTGTACAAGAACTATTGACTTGTTTTGCGTTGAGACAATCCCACCGGAAGGGAATAAGGCAAAAGGAAACGTTAAATGACGATGGTAATCTAAATTAAATCTCTTCATAATCTAGCAAAAAATTCGTGTTAACTTTTTTTTCTCAAATTTAGGAAGGTGCAACAACAATTTGGAGAAGATTTTGTATGCTTTTCATTCTATTACTTTAACGTGAATATGTTCCGAGCTTTGTTGTGAAGTTGTTTGCGAAAAGTTAAATTAAAAGTTAAGTTAAACAAAACATAATTTGAAGATGATCACTTCATATCTAAAGCATAAAGTTGATTGGTATTCATAGGACTGTAATTTACAAAACCAGAAGTCTATAGGAGTATGTAATTTCGATTTCTTTAAATTGAGTTGTGTAAGGAGTACTTCTGGATCTTAGCTATGCGCATATTTGATTAGATTTAATTATGTTATCGATTACTCACAAGCACTCTATACAGAGATATGCTGTGAGTTTCGGTTTTTGTGGTAGTTTACAAAACTACCACAAAAAAGATACAAATTTTGTTGAAGTGTGGTTCAACGTTTTCTTTCAGTGTTAGTCTATTTTAAATATTATTTAAAATCATTTCTGTCTAAAAAGTGGCCTATTGCTTGTTTCAATGCCAATGTAGGTCAGTATTTTTCCATAAGCAATGTTAAGGTTAGAGTTGGTTGAGTGAGCTTGCACTGTACTAATCCTATTTACTTTACATAGCAAAGCAACGCACGCATCACTCAACACAACCTCTTTGTTTACTTTATTTTGTTTGTTTCTGTGTGTAGCAAGAAGAGTATAGGTAGGTATACGAAGATGAGAAAGGAACAGGGTTTCTGTGTGTAGCACAATGATTTTGGAAATAGGTTCCTGTGCATAGCAAGATGACCATGAAAATTCAATTGTCATTTTTGTCTTATGATTATTTTTCGTGACTAGTCTTCTACTACTAACTTGTATTCATTGTTTAGTGCAATCATGTTTTGTCTTTGTGTTAAGTGACCTAAAATTACACGTGTCCTAATATTTAGCAATTCAGGTACCTTACCATTTTATCATTCATTGTATTTACTGTTCGTTAAATTCACCTCGTAATGTATATTATATTATTCATTTCCCAAGATTTCAAGGGTTATATATATAACTCAAAATGTTAACCATTTTTACTGTCATTCTATTACAACCTGTTGCCATGTCGATTTCACTTGTCATTTCTCAAGCTATTTTTTCACATTCAATAAGATTTGACTAAGTATTTTATATTTTAAAACTAACCATTTACCTTGTCGTTGTTGCACTTTATTTTACAGTCATTCAATCACAGTCTCAGATTCATTCAAGTATCAATTCATTCAGTCAAGTAAACTCATTCAGTAGCAGTCTCAGGATCATTCAATGTCTATCATTCATTAGTCATTTCATGCAGCCAAGTCTCTAATTTCCATTTTACACAAATCACATCATCTTAAATCAAGCCAAAAACCTCTACAACACGAAATGCATTCATCTCCTGATTTCAGTTAGTTCGATTGTTCAAGAGGAGTCGTCACCTCATCACATTTCTTGTGGTTACTAAAGAATTAGAAAACGTTATAGAATATTTTTAAATAAAAATATGAGTCACAATAAATAATGACTCTATCATACATTTTATATATAACGTTTAAAAAATTAAACACGTTTATCGAACCAAAGATGTCCAGATTGGCACGTGTAGCAGTTGACCATCAGAGCAATGAACAGTATTTCAGTGGGTTTATGATATTTTTTCCTATCATGTCAAACTCCCCAACACTGAAAACTATTGCTTTGTTTTTCGTTTTAAATTATGCTCAAGAAAAAACTGAAAATCAAATCTTTTCTCACTATCGTTCATCCATTTATCGAAAAATATTGGTACCCTTAAGGCTCCAGAAAATTTTCACTCTTATTTGGACACATTTGGCCAGCTGTCTAGTTCATATAATCATCTTTGAAGGATTAAACCTCAATATGATCTGTCATGTAGTTCTTTCGCGCGATGATGCATTCATTGTTAACCATAACAACAAATTTAAAATATTTCGAGGCGTACCCTTCGAAAAAATTCCAGCCGACTTTGAAACATAATTCTACAGTATTATCTCTTACATATATCAATCAAGTAACCAAAATTTGCCCTTGGTATTGCGAATTTGCGAGGCACACATTTATTTGTTCCTGTCATCTAAGCCCGATGAGTTAAGTGATGTGAAAAGAGTTCGTAAGCTAGAGGATCGTGCATTGTTCCAAATTTACTTTTATAGATCATCTGGTGGAATTAATATTTTAAGTCTCTATAAGTAAGTAATTTATATTCAAGCAAAAACTGAAAACCAAATATTTTCACTCTATCGTTCAACCCCACATCAAAAATATATTCTTACACTTAAGGCTCCAGAAAATTTTCATTCTTATTTGGACGCATTTTCCAGTTGTCTAGTTCACATAATCAACTTTGAAGGATTAAACCTAAATATTTCGTATCCTGTAGTTCTTTCGCGCTATGACACAGTTATTGTTAACCACAACAAATTCAAAATATTTCGAGGCGTGCCATTCGAAAAAAATCCAGCCGACTTTGAAACATATAATTCCACAGTATTCTCTCTTACATATCTCAATCAAGTAACCAAGATTCGCCATTGGTATTGCGAGGCACACATTTATTTGTTCCCGCCATCTAAGTCAGATGAGTTAAGTGATGTGAAAAGAGTTCGTAAGCTTAAGGATCATGCATTGTTCCCTATTTACTTTTATAGATCATCCGGTGGAATTAATATTTTAAGGCTGACTTTACTTAGTAGTCTTTTCTGGAAACGGCTACCGGAGTCTGATAAAACATACTCGTTGTATTGAATTGCCTTTGAAGCCAGATGGCGGTTCGAAATACTTGTGACGAAGGCAGATTTTGATGAAACCTTGGAATGGCTTTATGGACATCACCTTTTCCATGTTCGGTATTTCGCTTGTCAGCATATTCGTGATTTCATTGGAAGGTTGACAGCAGTAAAATAACCAATGCTTTAATATTCTGTCGGTTTTGAAAGCCTTGTTATACTTTGGGAGAAACAAAAGTACCAAAAAAGTCCACTAATAGTTTAGAGAAGTTATCTAAGTTTATTCACTTCATCAATAGTAACACCGACGTTGTCATTTGGAAGCTTAAAAAATTATTCGAAAGAAAAATTTGGAAAATTTAAACATTTTCAAAGAAATAGAGGAAAATCTTACAAACTCGATGAACTTTATTTGCTTTTGCCTTCAAGTTTTATAATACGAGCCCCTCAAGTAGAACAGAATTTCATGCGATTGGATACACATCGTATCCAGAAGAAGATTCTTGCGCCATTATAAACAATAAAGTAAATAATTGTGGTTGTTTACCAAACATATTTGATCAAAATATTTATCCAAGAATGATGTTTACTCAAAATTCTGCAGATTTGTCAATACATTATCCGTTGCACAATATGCACATGGTTTTTGTCGCTTGTGGCTACAAAAAGAGTAAACTGCGATTTATTGAGCTAATAAGTTCTTACGACTATTATTCTTGGAGTGTTATATTTTGGTTTGCTATGGTCACCGTTTCAAGTGTTTTAACCCTAATAATTTTACTTCGAACTATTTTCGTCGAAAAACGGAACGAAAAGATTTTAAAGCATCGTTTGCTTTAGAAAGATTAATGATGGCATCAATTAGAAACTTTTTAGAGCAAGGTTTTTTGGAGACTCTGACTACATTTATGTTCAACAAAATTTGGGCGTTCTTTAACTTGGAACATCAGTATTGCTTGTGGCGGTTATTTTAACAAATTCATACAAAGGTGAAAATTTTACAAACATTGTAAGCCCTATTCCACCATCAACATATTCAGCGTTAAAACAGCTTGTGGACAATTCTTATCAAATTTATTCTAAGCGTTTGGTTGATTCAAATAATCCGTTGTCAAAAACGAATCTCTGGAATTTATTTCAGTCTTGTGAATATTGCTTCAAATCAACAAAAAAGACATTGTTTCGTAACAAACGCGAGTCGTAATGATTGAAAAAGTTCTAACTTTACCATAATCTCAGAAATTTACAATCGTTTGGAAGGGACTTTGTGGAGAAAGCAAGGTTATTACAGGCTATGGGCCATCTGTGGTCCGATCAGATTGGTTTGAGTAAAAACGACGAGTATGCTTAAGAGCACATTAAAATACCGCCATTAACAAATGATTTCAAAACCTCTATAAAATGGGTAACGAATGTGTTGTATAACCAATTTACAAATTGCTCTGAAAGATAAATATCGTTTTCGACTTCTGAAGAGAAAGCTCTCTTGTTTAAAAAGTATTACAACAAAAGATTTTAAAAGATTTTAAATGCCCTTATCATTTGGATCTGAGGTGATGAGTCCGTCGGTACAAGGTATTACTATTTTAGGCTGGATGCCCGCAAAGGTAGCAGAAAGATTCGAGGCTTTGTACACTTTTGGTTTAGCGAAGTGGCATGATGATTTCTTAAAATATTCTTTAAATGGAGCTGGAATGTTAAAAGACTTTCCAGAAATAATAATACTTCAAGCCTCAAATTTAAAAGGAAGCATTACAGTTGTCCTTGTAGTTTTCCTTTGGAATTAATATCAGGCTTAATGGTTTTCTTGTTGGAGTATTGGAACTATGCTTGTATGGCTAGATGTTTCAGGTGTGGTATGCTTAAATAGAGTATTTTATTTAATTAGGTCTGAGAATTCCAACCCAATATTTTACCTAATTATACATTGTAGATATCCAAGTATTGTAAAGTATTAAATCTTAGAGAGTATAAAAGTTAAATGATGAGATACTTGCTCAAACGTCAAATACAGTAGTTTCAATGTGATAACAGAAAGCTATAGTCGTAATCCAAGTTTTGAGGAATTCATAATGATAATTATGTAGATACGGAGAATCCATAAATATACGCAATACACGTGTTATGAAATTCAGCATGTACTCACAAGCTTTCTTACATTCTTGGAAAACAATAATATTATTTCCCAAAAAATACGATAACCAAATTGACCCCTGTATTATTGAAAATTGTTTCGTAACCATACTCTGATGAACAGCAGGAACCGTCAATAAATGTAATAATATTACCTATTGGGTAATAATTATGTATCGGAACGAAACATTCTATCAAAAAAGCAATGAACGGTATTTTTTGATTTACTTATTATATAATTGTCATAAACATTTCTATGCATTTACATTTTGTTCCTAAACGCAACGGCTATTAGACGCATGTATCGTTGGACAACACAGACATCAGAATTTCCCTCTCACAATCTAGAAATTGCTGAAACCTATAATTATGAACAGTCAAACTTATTTACTTGTGTCAAAATATTCGATTCAGTAAATCAGACACAAGCGAGGGCACAAGAATAATGACTATTTAAATTATAATAATAAGCATTCTTTTTACAACTAATTATACGTATTTATACTTGATTATAAAACCTTATCCGATTATGTTCGTATCTACCAGGTTAAATCCTATTTATTTCCTAAACAAGTTCCAAGCCAAAACCTACAAAAGCAAACCTTTGAGCAGAAATACAGTGAATACAATAATCTGATCCGATTTTAACTAATATAACACCAAAATGGAAAGTTTTGTTAAAAACTATCTGACTTGGGGTCGTTACATTTTAGCGCATCCTTATGCTGTAAAATTATCAAATGTTAACAAAGTCGAAGAAGTTCAATTTATATTAAGCCTCAATAAATCTCACATTTTGTATTATCTTTGCCACCTCAACTATCTTGGACTTATATCGTTTTTAATTTCAAACGTCATTCTACTCAGTACCGATTTAAAAACATATCAAAACAGTCATAATTATGTTAATTTGCTATTTCATTTGCTTTGGATAATAAACACATTTGCTGGTATTGTTTACCACTTACCAAACACAATTGGTGCGCAGGAAATTTTGCAACTTAAAAATGGACTGAACACGTTAACAAGATATTTGGAAAAACGTAAGATAAATCATTGTGCTTTTCATAGTCTGAATCAAAATGTATTATAAAATGCACTTTTTTCTTTAAATACAGATCATTTTGGTATTGGAGCATTCAAAAAATGTGAAAAAATCCAGATAACCTTATTTTTTGTGTTTTGCGTGTATACAATAATTGCAATGTTTTTTGTGTATGGCCCAATTTTTTACATTTTTCGAGAGCAATGTTTTCAATATGGGTACTTTGCTTACAATTTGTTAAAACCGTGGAATCAGTACTTGGCTAATTTGGTAATATATTGTTTTGGACTTTGGTTTGGATTTATACTTTGGAATGTGTTTACTTTAGGGATGTTTGTTAGCGTGTCACATATCTTAATTTTTAAGACAACTATTAGGTATTTAGTTGTAAATGCAGACAAATTGGAAAAATGCATAAAAATCTATTCAAAACTACGAATCATGCAAAAGCTTTACAATAATACCTATGGCGCTTACTATGTTCCAAATGTAAAAGTAGTGTTTGTAATTCTTGCCAATATTGGAGCAGTACTTGCTATACGGTTAGCTGATGGTGCAATTACACTTATTATCTGTGGATTAACATTTTTAGTATTTATGGGATGTACATTAATAGCTTTTATCTCCTTTGCGACAATCATAAACGAGTATAGCATAAAATTGGAAAAAAGTTTAACAAGTAAACATAAAGGATTTAAAAATATAATAGATGCTTGTTAAGAGCATTTAAGGTTGTGACTGTATCCAGTGGAGGAATGTATGACGTCAAAACATTTACTTGTGTTACAATGATGAGATTTTTGTCAAATTCCATCGCTACCGCGTTGATGTCAATAAAAATATAAGGCAAGCATAATAAATACAGTAGTACCTGACTTATTTTAAAGTAATTGAATTTGTTAAAAAGCAAACAAGAAATATACTATACATGTTCATTTAATTAATAGCCCTTTGTATTCACTTTCGGTAAGATATTCTTGTTGTAAAGTTAAATCAGCATACTGAAATGTTTTGTAAATGGTATAATAAAAAATAGCTGTGAGCACCTTATATTTGAACAAAACTTGCATCGATATAAGTTACGCGCACTGAGTTAAATCGTGTAAATTTAAAATTTGAAGTTCAAAATTGAAGTTTGATTTCATTAGAAATATATTCCTTTATTTAGTTTACCAAATATGTTTATGACAAGTTAAAAGATATTTGATAGCATGTTAGGGAAAATTGAGTCATATTTTGAGACCAGTTTTATGCGTTTCTGAGGTGCTCCACCTTATTTTGACATTATTACAAATTAGCCTACATTATTCAGACATTTTCTTAAGATTCCCCACCTTTTCTGACATAACCTCTAGTTACCTTACATTTTTGACTTTGTATCATGTTGCAACGTGTTTACTTGGGCCTTGGGGCAAGTTAAGACAATACGAGAATTTTTTGGGAAAATTTTGGTCAGGAGTGAATTTTTCAAGTTGAGGCCAAAATTAGATGTATCCAAAATGTGCAATTTAGACGTCCAAAAAGATCAAATAGCATCGGGGAATCATTAATTTGGAATGTACATAAAAGTATGCGTATGACGATGCTCGTGTGAATGTGCTTCTGTATGAAGAGTCGAGAGTATGTGAGTGTGCACATAACATAACAAGAAATGCCAGAACACAATTTGTGTTTCTTTAGACACGCAAAATGCGTAAATAAATTGGCTACCCTAATGGTTCTTGCATACAAATTGACTAATTGCTTTTTTTGTTTTTCTTTCGTTCTAAAAATTTGATGATATCAATAAAGGCTATGTGTTTTTATGACAAAAATTAATTGATTGTGAAAGCTAAATCATTCGTTTATTTTGTAGTTTTTACGAAATAAAACTTTGTTATTGTAAACTAATCCTTATTTGTGAAACTAAGGGGCAAAGCTTTTATAACCAAGATATTAAATTGACATTCTGCAGTCGTATACCTTAGTTGTACCATTAAGACAAATCAGGGGAAACTTAAATTCATTTTTGCTATCAATCTTACATGTGTATCTTTCGTATTCTTGTGTGAATAAGTCATCAAATCAAATAAGTTCCATGAAACATAACCTGGCACTTGTTTATTTGTTTTAATTCCACATTTTTGAGCTGAACTACGTCGTTTAAATTTTTGGTTCAAAAATCGTAAAAACTTACCAAATATTCATGGAGCGGAACTGCATACTAACCAAAACCTAAAAACCTCTTTGAAAGAATTTACGCAAAAACTTTAGGACACACACATTTAACGCATTTCAACCCAAACTCTTAATAAAAATTTGTATTCGACTTGATTTTAAATATAGAAAGATGACGTTATCAAACTTTGACGAGCTGACATTTAAACTAATCTCAATTTTTAACTTTTTCTTATGGCCGTTTCCTCTAAAATGGGATTATCCTAATTCAATGCTTACAATTAAGCGTTCTTTAATGAATGTTCCTTACTTTATCGTATTAATTTACATTGGGTTGTTTGGTTGGTTGTGCTTTTTTACTACAATATATCTTGAGTTCCAACAAAGAAACTACTCTTCAAGAATAAAATAATGCTTAATGGTTTTCGTTGGGAGTGTATTTTCAGCAATAGTCTTAGTTGGGTATGTGGGACTTAAAAACATGGATTCTCTGCTATCAGGTTTTCATGAGTTCCTTGAATTTGCAGACGAGTTGGACGAAGGTAAGAACTATTTACTGTTACGACTTACAAACCGTTACGAGATATCTAATTAATTGTTCTTCAAAAAAATTTGGATGGTTTTTAACTTACGCCAGAATACAGTGGACTTCGAAAAAAAGGCCAAACCAAACGACAAGGAGTTGGACTTGGTGTTGCCGTATCCATTTTAGGAGTACCATTTTTTTCAGGAGCAGCATGGATCCTCCCGTTTGCGGTTGTATGCGCTGATTTTGATTGTACATATTTCATCTTAGAGGAAATACTTCCAGATCCAAAAGAACGTTCTCGGGAATTGATTTGCTTTACGATGTTTTTTCGATTTATTGTTTTCCTTATTTGCTGCTTAGAGTTATTTAGAACAAGTTTATTTATATCTGGTTGTGTTGCAATATCGATTGATCGATTCAACAAAGTATTGATGATTATGGTTAAGGATATATGTAACTCGTACGAGTTCTACATTTGTTACACACAATTTATTCTGATCTTCAAAAAAGTAGAAAAAGTTTTGCAGTTGATGGTGTACTTGGCAATGTGTTTGTCTTTTTGGGCACTTGTTATTTCATGTTGGGCGGTAGTAAAGTGCGAAATTTTAGTCGTTGGGGTTACAATTTATGCAGCTTTTGTGTTTGCAATAATAGGATTAGTTGTAATTCATGCAACTGTGATTCCAATAACTTGTACGGCATTGGACTTAGCTTCTCAAGTTGTCAGTTATCATAGGTTAGTAGCTCAAATTCGATATGCAAAACGAAAGTCCCGCATACGGACAACATATATACACATATGTCGATCAATACTACCTGTTAAAGTAAAATATGGACCGTTTGGAACTCTTGGAAAGGAGTTCTGCAAAGATTATTTCTGGATCATAGTATTACGTACATTTGATTCAATTTTGGTAATTGATTATTAACCCATCTTTTTAGACTTACAAAAGGTAAATTCAAGTTACCAAAGAATTCGGAGACAAAACTGAATCACAACTATATTCTTAGATGCGTACTGTTATACTTATTAATTTTTGGTGCTATGAAATTTAGATTTTATTCTGTATGTTTGGATTCTTTTCAGTTATTTTATATTTTGATTTAAAATGCATATCTGTAATCACAAACAACTTAATTTTTAAAAAGCAATCAAGAAAAAATCAAATATTTAATTTTGTTTGGGAAAGAGCTCCCCCTCAATATATTTGTTATTAAAACTTCATTGGTCATTGGTGGAAAACGAAATTTCTATTAGGACTATTATTTCGAATGGAAAAACATTTAAGTAAACTTGTACACATATTAAAATCTTTTAGAGAAATGTAGAATTTATTTGAAAATGAAAAATTAATTTTATTGGAAACAATTAAAGTCGCACAACAATTCTCAAGAACAATACGGTTGCTGAATCATTTTTCTTTTGAAATAACGTTCAAAACAAAAATGAACAAAGTAGCTCAAATTTTTCAATTCGAGCTACTTTGATTAACTTGTCGGATTGTTTTTGTCCACAAAAGAAAGTAAACGGCATTTTATCAATGCATTTGTACTACAAAGGTTTGAAGGATATGCTAAAAAAGTTTCTGATCTCTTTGGCTTTGCTGGAGACCGTTTTTTAGAAAAAATAATATGACGCTTTCAAATTTTGAAGAACTAGCATTTAGATTACTCGCATGGTTCTATTTTTTCATGTGGCCGTTTCCACTAAAATGGGACTGCCCGAATTCAAAACTTGTTTTACACCAATTTTCAAAGTCAACCATCCCTTTCTGTTTGGTTATTATATACATTTATTTGTGGGGATGGCTTAGCTTGTTCACTCCGATTTACCTTAGTTACCAAGAACAACACCAAATTCAAAGGATACACGCAGCTTTTATGGTTTTCATGTGGGCGGTTGTATCAGCATTTGTTTTATACTTATACCTAGGCATAACAAATGTGGATGCAGTTCTCTCAGCCTTAAACGAGTTTCTTGAATTCGCAGATGAGATAGACGAAGGTAAGCTATAATATTAATGTACTAATAACATTTTATACATAAGTTAACATTTTAAATGCATGAAGTGGATTTATATTACATCTTTATAGCAAAATACTATCAAACCCATCGCAAAAAGATAAGTTTGTTTGAAGACTTTAAAACCTAAAAGATTTAAGATATCTCTTAAAATTTAAAATATAATTTTCTTTCAGTGTACTGCGCACAAAAACCTGGGAGGCAAAAAGCGCTTGGATTTAATTTTGGGGTTCTGATGTGCTTTTCGGCACCTATATTTTCGGGAGCAGCATGGGTTATCTCATTGCAGCCACGTGTGCAGAATTTGACGTGCTATATTTTGTTTTTGACAACTATTGCCGGATCCAACCCAACGTACTATAGAAACGATTTGTCTGACTGTTGTCGATTTATGTTTTCTTTAATTTTCTTTTTGGAATTTTTACGAACAATTTGATATGTAGGATGTTGTTTGGCAATTTGTCTTGATCGATTTACAAATGTTTTGTTAATTTATCTTCAAGATATACGTATTACTTACGAGTTTTATATTTCTTACACAAAAGTTGTTACAGTCTTTAAGAAGGTGGAAGCATTTTGCAGATGGTTGTAAACATGGTCATGTTTTTAGCGTTCTGATCCCTCGTTATTTACAGCTGGGCTGTGGTCAAATGTAAAGTTTCGGTTGTTGGACTACCCTTTTATGGAACTTTAGTTTTGATAATGATAGGGATATGTCATGCCATTAACATATGCAAAACTCGAAAATAATTGACAATGCGTTTTGTAATGGCAAGCTTTTAAAATTGTATGGTGCATTTAGACCAAGTCGACTGGACAAGTCGAAATTAATGTATATTATTTAATTAGTGGTAAGTGCATGTCATTTCATTATTTCGTCAATATGATTCAAGCTAGTTATCAATCAAATCATTTATCTCTATCAAGTTCGTCGACATAGAAGGACGTCTATACGTAGCCATCAGTGCTAACGCTGGATACTTCTTTCTCATATAAATCATTAGAACAACAAGTGATATAAATAGTACAATAGTTGTAATCGCTAACAATGTGATGGCCAGCGAGTTTGAATTATTAGAACTTGCAAACTGCATTTCATTCTTGACAGATAAACAGGAATTTAAGGATAAAAAGGGATTGTTCAGTGCAACCCACCCGAATTGTTTGCTGTTATGATCATGATCCATGCAGATGAAGGTTACAATTTCAATCTTTCCATGAACCTGGCAAAACGTCTTTAAAACCGATCCCTCAACTAAGGTTTGTATTCCAAAATCATTATCACCTGGATAATCACAATGTTCAGACTTTTTTGGAACGTTTGTAACGTTTTGGGTAACTGAATTCGACAATGGTTTACACTCAATTAAAAAATTGGTTATCGGCTGGTAGAAAGTTGAGGTAACCCATACTACTTGATTTTCTGGGTATGAAGTGCTATCATTACTGTAGCTTGTTAATAAATTTGAAGGCAAGCAAACGAAGGAAGCCTCTTCAGTAAAGCTGTTGTTGTGCTTGTTAACAAAGTCCAAATAATAGCTATAACCCCATTTAGGCTTAACGTTTGCTCCAATATTTAACCCTGAGCCCTCGAATTTCCCGTTTTCAATATTCATCTTAGAACACTTTTGGCAATGTCTTCGTCTTTTGTTAACATGTAGTCTACTTGACAGTCGTCCACATTACCACAAATTGTTTTAACGTCATCAGGAACAGAGTGAAGTACATCATCACGCATTACCTGTGAATAAAAAATGCTAGCATTGTTGCAATTTTCATACGTTTTCCCAACAGGAAATTGGAAAAGTGAATCGTTCTTGAAAATGCACCATTGTTCAACAGAGTTATTTTGAGTTCCATCACAATTCCCAATTAACCCCATTACAATCCCGACACATGATTTACACTTTGGGCTAGCAGATCCAACTATATTTATTGATTTGTTTCCGGTTGAAAGCTGGAATTTTACATAAAACCCAGTCGAAAACGAGAAAAGTGTCTCTGATGTACCATTAATCAGCACAGTAACACCTTCATGATATAACGTAAAATTTCCGTTTTGGTAGTTATTATTGGTGTTAAATAGCTTGTCATGATAAAAATTCACTGGCTGATTATCCTGCCAAATCAACAAACCTGCTGACTCGTTAGCTGATATTTGAAATGTTGATTCATACGTAGTTCCTCCTGAAGTTTTTATTGCTGCTGAGCTTATGATTACACTATTATTTGTAGAATGCTGATTGAAATATTTTTCAGTCAAAATTGCTATCTCAAGCTGATTTTGATATTTGAGCAGATAAAAGGTTCCAACATCATTCAGCAAGTACGTTGTTCCATCCAACGTTGCAATATTTGTTGCTCCACTTGCTCGGAAAGGTATGGGTGGCATGTATCCTAATTTAACGGGTCGTTTTGTATGATAAAATCTGGCACAATGTTCATCCTTTTTGTTGCCCAACTCACAACATTGCAAATAAGGCATTATGTCATCCCAATAATATTCACAGTAGTCTCTCCAATTATTTGGGCTATATCTATGCATTCGACTTCCGTACGAATTGCCAATTACTATGCAATGCAATATGCAATTGTCATAAAATATGCAAGTAGTACCGTTTACCTCAGCTTCCATGCAGAAATTCAGATCAACAACCAACGGAATCTTTTGCAACGGAGAGACGATATAGGGTTTAAACTCAACATCTATCACTGGTGAATGCTTGGGGTCGATACACTTTGATACAGAAGGCGAAGGTATGTCTACACGAGTGTCGACTTTCCAGGCAAGTTTGCCAGGCTGTTGGAAGTTACTTATTTTACCAATATTCAGTAACGAATTAGAATTATAGGTGCATGAGCCAGGTATGAGGGTCGGAGAATTTCTACTACACTCGTTACCACTATAAATACCAACCCGAGCGGATGCGTATATTGAAGATTTTTCAGGCCATGTTATGTTGCAGTAGTACATCAAGATGAAAGAGTATTCGCCAGTTGTATCACTAGTCAAAATAGCTTGGAAGGTGTTTCGAAAAATAAGTCTATGTGTCTCGTCAAAAGGTACATATTTTGTACCATGTTGCTATAAGCATCCATTTCAAAGTGATTTGTCCTTCTAGATTTGGAAACGCTGCAAACACGTCTTTTGAAATTTTACTTAAAGAACTGTTCGTCGTATCTTGTCGGTACAATAGTTGTGCACCATCCCTGTCATATCGGTTGTCTGCGTTTGCCATATAAACCGCTACTGTTGGCACGGGTGGAAAGCTGTAGGAGCATCCATATCCTGATGACATTGTACCTTAAAAACGAACGGTTGAATTCATTTAGCATTGAAACATAGGAGAAAATATCATTCGTTTATAGTTAAACTGAAAGAAACTTTTTAAAATTCCCATGGACAGCAACAATGATTATATTTTCTAATTTGTTGAAGATCATTGTACAAATTAATTTCGCTATGAATTTTCTTCACTAAAGTTCTAACCACTATTTAGTTTAAATAATTCTTATCCTGATGATGACGTACAGATGACACAGAAACGCCGATGAATAAAATGTTATATTTTTGAAATGTCTTCCAATACCGTTAAACCTATTCCTAATATTTTGTCTATGTTACATATTTACTATTTACGTACCCAATCTAAACGTAAAGTATCCATTTCCGCTAAGGTAAACTGAGTTGTAGGCCATGCCCAAAAATTTGAAACGCTGCTGCAGATTTACCTCAGTATATCCATCATCGGCAAAATAATATCGAGATGAGCCGGCTGATTCTAGATATGGGAACAATTCGGAATCGTTGACGTATGCTCGTGCTCGTGTAAAAAGCGTTACCAAAAGTAACTTCAAGACGGTTATTGACCACGACATTACTGTTTTGTCATTTTTAAACTTTTTCAGATGATTGGTACTGTGCATAAATATAAAATGAATGATGATTCTAGTTTGATTTATGTGAGCAGTATTTATGTTGAATAGGTTATGAATGCTAAGATGTAAGACGAAGTCAATTTTATATAGTTTTCAATGGCAAGCATAGCTTATCATTTCGTTTTATCCGGTTTGGAATAATAATTTGGCATAATTATTGAGATTTTTTTTACTTTATGTCAAAAATTAAGTGCAAAAATGTAACCAGCTTGACTACTAAGTAAAATTTATGCATATTAGTGATAACAGTTCTACGAATTAACATTATTCCATTGTTTTGTCAACATTTATTTTATTAGAGAACTGCTCTGCTAGATACCAAAATGCGCATGAAATCGATTCTTTTATAACATGAAATTGATGATATATACAATGATATTGTGGTCTAGTTCAGTTTCGCATTCTTCTTCATAAAACATAAGAGCAAATATTTGACTTTTTATTTAATTCGATTCATCGTGTCTCAAATTAAATCTTAAATCACATATTACACGGAACGAAACAGGGAATTCTCTGATGAGTAAAATTCTTTTCCGATATTTAAACGTAATTTTATAAATCTTGAATTTTTAAAGGATGGAAAATTGCATGTAAATTTTAAGGTAAGGCCATCAAGATTGAGCCGTTACTGAGTATCAACTATGTTATGAAAAAACAAACTATTATCATTTTAAAGGGACAAAAAACAGTATACACGACCACTGTGACGGTTGACTGCTTACCAAGTAGCCTGGTGTAAGGTTTAGGTCAAAGGTTAATAACAACATCGAATTTTACCATCAATAAATACATCAATATTCGTTATTTGGATAACTCTGAAACTGGTAACACACGTTATCTATGAATTAAAAATACTTAACTCCACAAGTAGCTTTATATGAAAATAATTCCTACTGCAATATTGTTATTTTGACGCAGAAAAGTGGACGTGACGTTAGCTTGTAGTTCGAAAATGCAATTGATAACAATTTTACCCAGAATGTAAATATATCTTTGTAAACGATCGTTTTGAGGAGCTGTTTAACTATCCAAAATGTTTCAGGAATTAGTATATTTTTAACATAACCAATATCACTGAAATAGTTGTAAAATATGCCAATCGTTGTTACAATACTACTTTGGCTGTTATCGGTTATATTTTTTAAATTTTCATCTTTTTCGGTAATCTTTTATTACGATTACGGTTCTCATACTGTTCGAATTTAATAATTGTATTATAGTTTTCATAACAACGAACAAATTAGAAACTGCAAGAACCAACCAAGAAAGCTAATATTTAAAAAAAATTAAACAGATCACAATAACCTTTTTGAATTCGTACACGTACGCGTTTTGTGAAAATGTATGAAGGTACTGTTAATATTCTTTGTTTCAAAATTTGCAAGTTTGATCAAAGCAATTATAAAATGGCAAGTTTTAAGAATTCGATTGTGCGAATGTATACACATAGGAAGCATGGGAATAGAATCTTGTATTTATTAACGTTTCTGTCAACTGTTTTCGACCGAAAATGAAATATGTTATCACCGTGCATACGTTTATATTTTGAGAACCTTGTTGAAGAATCTTTTCATATTTCTGGAGAAAAATAATGATACAAATTTTTTTCGTATTAAAATATTTGTATTCCTGTAAAAAATGCGATTAAACTGATATCATGAAATCTTGTAAGGAAACTCATGTGTAAAAACCTCTGACGTGTTGGTAGCGATAAGAA
>JAQFXM010003748.1:0-19133 GCA_034693345.1 Entomobrya multifasciata
CACATCCACCGCCAGGTTCCCGCACCTACAGAAATGGGGCACGCTAACACACAGAAAATGAATAGATTTTGCGACACGCTACTTACTGAAGAGAAGCGCAAATTGCACGCATTTGTAAAACATGCTTAAATGAAGTAAAAACACAAAAGAAAAATATTCTTAGCTGCAAACACAAAATTACTCGTTCGTTGTGCTGGTTTTGCTCTTTGAAAACACAAACTCTTTTGTAAATGGTGGCATGCTATTCCTTCTGATTTGCCTTGTCATAGTACAAGTGCACGTAATACAAAAAAGGTCCGATTTAAAATGATAATGATGATGGTTATTGCTACTAAAAAGAAAAACGGGGCGATAATGATATCATATAAAATTATGTACTATTGCCCTGCTCCGCTACTACACATATCTTGTATTTACTTGTGTGCATGTTATTGTTATTCTTTGTGAAAAAGCCTTTAAGCAATTTTTGGTGTTGACGATGACGATCATCATGATGATTATAGTGCTCTACTGGGTTGCGAAAATGTGGGACAATCGAGTGAATTCTATGCTGCCACTTCCGCTGCTCTGCTATTTAGGATAATGCAAAAAAGAATCTATTGTTTTCTTTCAATGTGCAAAGAAGTAATTTTCGGGGTAATACATGCTGAAAAGTGAAATAGGAGATCTAACAACTGCACAGTATAAAAAAGCTTTGTTTAGCCAACATTAAACCTGCGAAAAGAGGAAAAATGCTGCTTTGTTTCTATTTTAAGATCACAAATATCTTATACAAAGTCTATTATACAAAAACTAATTCTACTCTGCATAGTGTACGATTTTTTCAGCCAATTTTTATATTCAATCAACAAAAATATATATGTGAAGCATTAGTTCTGTCTGTTCTACGAGAAATGATACCTATTTGGGGCAATACAAGTAGAAAAATTTGTAAAATCACTAAATATTGCCTAAAGCTAAAGAAATATGACTCGGTCTCAGCTGAAATGTGTGAAAAATTAAAATGGTTAGACATGTATAATATGTATACATTTGAAACATTAAAAATTGTTCACCAAATAGTTCATAACTATGCGCCACGATATTTTAATAACTTTCTAAATGTTCTAAATGTTACGGATCGAAATACAAGAAATTCGAATCATGTTATTTTAAATGATAATAAAAACTTAAATGCTCAACAAGCTTATAAATGGTCGTTAGAATTACCTACACACATTAGAGAATAAATGATAATTAAAAAAGGTTTTGTAAAGAATTAATTATGCTTTACTTATAATTCAAAATGAAAACAATGTTTGTATTGATAATGATATTGACTATGACTTAATTTTTGACCCTGTGATATTTAAGTCTTTAACTCAATAAGTAATTTGTAGTGACAGAAAAAATTGCCTTCGCTATATGAAGGATTCTGTCATGAATATGAATAAATAAATCTTGCAATTAAAGACTATTTATCACCAAGAATCTCAAGAAAAAATTCATAAATACCTAAAATACAATTACGACAAATCTTGCATATCTAATACTGTTATCTAATTAAATTTTTTCCTTTTTTACTCAACCATTTTTTTACCACAGCACAGCATATTATAATCTCAGTTAATTAAGCATACTATGTCCACCATAAGTATTTCTTATTTGCTCCTGCATTTGTCGTTTCCATTTAATTTGTTGATGACCCGCCCTATTGAGTACGCTCCCCGCTGCTGATGAACTTGGTCTTGAACTAGTCGCTAAAATGGTGGGGTCATTGGTGGTCCCAGTTCCTGTTCCTGTACTTGATTCAGCTATACTTCCTCCAGTTACTCGTAAGGCGTGAGAGGTTCTACTTAAAAATGGTTTCGGATATTCCTAAAAAAGTTTACAACCATTTTTTCTCCAAATATTTTTGTCTATTATAAAGCTCATCTACAAAAATAAATTTTGCTTGTACAGACTTACATCTTCATCATTAGTATGTTCTTGATAAGCATTACTCTTCTTCACACGCTCATTCAATAGAGGATCCAGACACATTAGGAATAAGGTGTAAATTACAAGCAGGGAAACCACCCACATCACTATGATAACCACTACCTTTAAAAAACCATTATATACATTTAAGTTTTACTCTCAAGTCAATAAATTATGTAACTTTATATCCTTAATGCGGTAAATTTAATCACCTTAATTATTTGGAGATTTTGGCTTTCATATTTACATTCGCGACGTGGACAAAATTTGCCTTTTTTGCCTTTTATGTCTCTTGTGTTCGCAATTTCTGGGAGCACCACAAAGTCACAAGTGCTGAAAGCAAATAAATAAATTTAAGCTAATTAGTTTAATTGATTATTACGTTATAATTAGTGGTGTATATTTTTTCTTAAATATTTGAGAATTTATTTTACCATTTATTTGGTGGTGCTGCATTACTCAAGTATAAAACTCGCTTATATGAGTTAACGGGGATAGGGGTGTTTCCGAACACCTCTTGTAGATCTGGACAGATGCATTTGCAGCGCGTTTTGTAGTAAGAACCAGCATCTTGGGTCTGTAATTAAAATCAAAAAATCCAATTTAAATGATAATCTTTGTTCATTAATTATATAAAGTTTGCATGCAAATAATTAGAGAGTAAAGTTTACTAATTTGCTTACCGATACATTCGGAGTCGGAGGAACGGCTATCAGTATACAAATTACAAAGCACACCACTCCCACAAAAGAGCCCCTAAACCCAGAATCCCAACTAAACTTTCCTCTTTTTAAATATGTTCAGAATTTTTATAGTTTTAGTGTTAACTAGTATAAATATTTCATAGTAGTCTGGGAACAAAAAAACTGTGTCAATTTACACGAAAATATATTATACACAGAAGCATCGCCATTATCACATGATCAGCTAGCCTATTAATTGACTAATGTCAATTTTCTGAAGCTTGTCAATAATTTAAACAACAAACATTGTCAAAATATACAAGTAATTAGCTTTCCAGGTCAGTCCTTTTATTTTTTAACAGATTTTACAGCAGATGGTGATAAATCGTAGTAATCCTCTTATCAATCTGAATTGTTCGCTGATGAATAACAGTTTTTATCCATGACAACTTTTTGATTTCTTTTAAAGAGTTGACATCATCATCACTTTACTTAGCACAAAACTACCTAACACACTTAATTAAAATGACTTTTCCAATAGTAATTAAATTCAGTAGTACACATGAATTGGAAATTAAATATACATAGTAAAACTTCAATTTGAAGTACACATTTTTATAACATTAGTGGAATGGATTATTTATACATGAACAAGAATATTAGCCAGATTTGCGTATATATATTTATCAACAATTTTATAAAATAAACATACTATTAACTGATTTGTCCGACTGGTCTCTGGAAAAATTGTTTATAAAATATTTGCAGATGGCAAAAAATAAGTCTATTTAAACCTGTGACATTCCCACAAGTGTACAGATCACAACTCAATGACAAATGAACAAAGAGAGTGGTTTGTATTCATCAGCACTGACTACAAACTAGAAACCTTCAATACTATTTGAATATCCTTCTCCCTAAATTAATATAATTGATTACTCCATTAAATCGTTAACAGTACATTTTACAGGAAAAAAAAGTAAATTACACGAAAAAACAGCAAATTTAACAATTTTCCTAATTAATTTTGACATTTTCCTTCACATTCTGAACAGTATTGTGCCTTCAATCAGTAAATTCCCGGGAACTATAAACACGCCGACCTTTTTGTTCCTTCCACTTGGCTTGCATCTCTTCAGAAAGCTTGAAAAAAAGTCAAAATCTACAATTAAGCACAACTGACTAAACGATAAATGTGCTTACTAATTTCAAAACTTTACAGAAATAATTGCTACTCAGCAGTATTAACTAACCTTAAACTTCCCATACACACCCAAGTCAAGTAAATTTTCCATTTTCAACAAGTGATCAAAAAACAAATTAGAAATCAAGGACACTCGCGTATCTAACGGTTCCTCAACATTCCAGTTCTCCGTCCACAGGGTCAGGCTTTCCAATTCTGTAAAAAAATTGTTATGACAAATAGCTATTTTACACCCAATCATATTAATTTTAACATATTGCAACTAAAACTGTTACTTATACCTTTCAGGTTGACAACGCCACTTTGCTGATCCTCCTTCATCTCAAAAGTCTTAAAATATTGTAAAGCCCTCAGCACCTCCACTGGATATCCCAAGAAAATTGACTCCATCTTCAAATACCCATCCCTTCCAATCTCTCCCCCAAAATTAATTTGCAAATTTTTCACCCCCTTCATGTTCCCAAACAAGTACTTTAAGACATCCATATCATCCCCAAAATTCAAGTCCAACGTCAACTCCCTCAAATTTGGAAAGCCTTGCTTCACCTTCATCATCATTTCCGGTTTAATAGACACATAAAACTTTGATTGCAGGTAATCCCGAGCCCGAACAACCCACGCCAGGGTGGGAAATCCCAAGCCCGAGAATTGGCAAGCCTAGACATGAGAAATCGCACGCCCAAACCTTTGATATATAAGACTCCTCGTGTATATTCCATTCTAGGCTATTCCTATAAGAGTATACATATTCCCTAACCTAACTAATTACAACTCAACACTTTCCTCGATGTAAAACCTAACCTAACCTAACCTAACTAATTACAACCCAACACTTCCCTCGATGCATATCCGAACAAATCAATCCAAAAATTTATTACCTGATTTGACTGATCAGAACATAAGACTGGCCAATATATATTTTATCTTAATTGTAAGAAACAAAACGGATTAGATTAAAAAAGGTCTAGGCTTGCGTTTACTCAGGCGCGGGTTGTTAGGGCTTGCGATTTCCTGCTACCAAAACTTTGCATCTTCATGTTCCAACTGCTCATCAATAACTGAAAGAGCCATCTCCGCGACTTGATCACTTTGGAAATTATCCAGCCATTTTCCCAACATTGACTCCGTTTGATAAGCCAACTCCAAACGGTTTAATTTCGGGAGACATGTTGTCAGATCAATGATATTCGACGGTGCCAATCCCAACTCACATTCCACCGAATCCACACTAATTATTTCCAACTTTTTCATCGCCGGAAATCGTAAATATGACCTTGGACTAGGATAGCCCCTCCAAGTTCTCCATAATCCAGCAACTTGAAAACTTATCAAGGTCTCCCGAAACCTTTCCAAAAGTTTAAAGAAGGAACCCTCCTCAAATGGAATTTCGTGAGTTCGCAGCTTCAGATGTTCCAATTTAGTTAATTGAAGAACCAGTGCCTCTAACTCGACACTCCTCAGTTTTAATCCAAGTTCCAAAGAAATAAGTGTATCTGGTAGCCTCGCATATTGTACACCCTCAGGAACCTTATCGGTGAAAGGAATGACAAGTTCCTTAAGTCCCTCACTTCCACACAAAATATAATTCAGGTAACACACTGGATTATGATTGTAATCACTAAAGTTAAAACGACTACTGCTCTTCGACGACGACGATGGTGTCTCCTTGCTGTCATCACTAAACTGGAAGGTCAACTTTCGTAATTTTGGGAAACTTACGACTGGCATTCCAATGCCATCACTTGGATAACATATCTCCAGTTCCAAGAGTTCTCCTCCAGCTTGCCTTAGCAGTTCCACAACAGCTTGATAATTTTCTCTACGAAAAAACCCACGGCCCATGGTCAGTTTAAACGGGAGAAAGAATCGCTGGTCACGTCTCATTGGATTACTGAACACTTCAGTGAAACTTTTCAATGATAATGGTTTCCATCCTTGACCCCCCTTTTCTTTGACTTTGCGGTTAAATGGCAAGTTGTTATCATCCAGAGAAATCACAGGTTCCTCCAACTTGATAAGCACCTTCGAGGTGGCTTCCAGCCAGGATTTCTTGACATGGCGAACAGCTGCGACCATACTTGGAACCAATTTTCCTTTGGAGTTTTGGATGGCATACTCTAATATTTTTTCAAGGAGCTAGATAAAAAAGAAGGAATTAGTTAGTTAATTAATTAGTAATTAGTAAACGAAAGGATAACTACTAATTTAACATGAGAGGTTACTGTAAAAACTAACTACAAACTCACCAATTTTTCATTCATTACTTTTGAAACAGAAACCCTTCGATTGTCATCTTTTCTTCGAAGACGACTAATCTCCCTCATCCTCTTCTTCATGTCAGGGTAGCTTGACCGATACAGCCGGTATTCAGCCATGTCCGCCTGTTCCTGGGTCAAATTAAACCGTACCCTTTTTCGCGGGTAATTCTTCCGGGCGTCCGCACAGGTCAAAATAGATTTCAAAGGTTTCCTGAAGTTCAAAATGAAAAAAAAAACAAATTAAAAATACATTAATGAAAAATTATAATTAGGATTACATAATCAACTAATAAAATATATTTAATTTAAGTTTTAATTACTCTTCCATCTCGTTATTCCTCGCTATACTTGCTCCTAAAATTCTCTAATTTTTCCTTAAACACAAATGCCAAGAATACAGAATTGTTTTTATAATTGATCAGTTAACTTTTCTGGTAGTTATTATTCTAGAAACAAAATCTCCAAGAAATTCTGATAATTTTAATTCTTACTACTTTCCACGTAGTGAGTTGACAAACTGAATGTCTCAGACACACAGAAGTGGTGTAAATGAAATTACGTAATTCAAGCGGAATTTTTGGCGGAAAAATGAAAAGTTTTGACTTTCGTTCTAATTTGCATAATTTACGTTCAATTGCCTGAATCTCCACTCCAGTCATGAGCCTCCACGACGAACTGGACGGACGATTCGAAGCTAAGCAAACAAAGAAAGACAGTAAAATGGCGCTTCGCTTTTGAAACCTAGTTTAGATGCTTGCATTACGAATGAGTCAATTTACCCCAAAAGCTATGTTTGCTTTCTTGACTGCTTTGAGCTTTACCCTGCGCTAATCTTTGACTGTCATCAGTTTTGTGGATCTACCGCACATATTTTTCAGTATTTCAGTTTTGCACGAGATAAGGGAAACCATAACAACAGATGATGCAGTGATGATGCACTTTCAGGTGGCTTCAGTGCAAAATAAGTGTTTACTAACTCGTGTTAAATCAAATGATTTTTTGTGACCATTGTGATTAATAATTGATTAATAATAAATGAATAAAATTAATTAGGAGGGCACCAAAAAAATAAGGATCAGGTTATTGTCATATCAGCGGGATAAGAAAATGCAGCAAGATAAGATGGAAAAGAGTGGTGGAGTTCTCCTCAGAGAAGTTAACGTGGGTCAAGGAAAGCAAGGTCAAGGTGAAAGGTGACCATGTTGTTGTCAAAAGGAAATCAAGTCCCTTCAGGATACAGTGAAGCAACTCAAATTGGAAATCAAAGTGATGTGTTCCAACGAAAGCAAGATGAAATAATTGCTGGTATGAAGGCATGTGTTCGAAACGTTGCCTTAGCATTGCTGACCTTCAGCCAAGAAAATGAGGAACAAGTTGCTGATGGTCGTCCTGGAAACCCAGAACGGGTAAAATGTTTGATTAAACTGGTGTTACCTTTTAAAGTAATTAGCCCCCATGTTTTAGTTTCGACTTAATTGTGTTTCCGGTTTGTATTCTTGCAGGCTTCAAGTTCAGCTGCTGTGGACACTAAACTACTGATAAATTCAGACGTCGCCATTTACAGCGACACCCGTAGTAGGTCATCAACTCAAGATAACCTTCAAGATGGAAAGGATGTATTTCCTGTCACCAAATTCGATGAAGTACCTGTTATTGTCGCGTCGGTATCTCTGGAAAATAGTTCAAACGAACAAGTTGGGCTGAATGAGGAGGACACTGTTGACCATGTGGACGATGGTGTGGAGAATGTCGATTTCCAAGTCAGTCAAGATGAAGTTGAAGCAGGCCCCGTGTTTTGTCAGAAACTTGAGGGGACCGAGACTGACGTTATCTTTGAAGACGAGTCGGGTGACAGCTTTTACGTTCTCGATGAAAACGAAGATGAAGACAACCATTAAAATGAAGACGACGACAAGTTGTCATGGAGCCAGCAGCACTACCACCACCAAAATTAAAAGAAAGGGTGATTTTTTAAAGCAACGCGTTCTTTACAAGAAGATGCAACACTCGTCATTGACGAAAAGGTTGAAGTGTAATTAATGTACCAAAGACTTCTCTTTTCCCTCCAAACTTAAGGTACATACATGGTCAGTACATGAAGGTGTTCGCCATAAATGCACTAAATGCCCCGGCACATTTTCTAACAAGGCTTATGTCTATAAGCATGAAAGTATAGTTCACCGAATTGGAGGACCACCGACACAGCAGTGCAAAATCTGTGGAATTCATTTAGTCCAGTCGAAACACAGTTTAGCAACTCATATGAAATTTAAGCATAAGCAGTCTAAAAAAAAGGCAAGAGGGCCTACTGGGGTAGTGGAGAGATCGTCAAATTTGGAACGTGAAAGTAAGGTTGACGGGATTACTACTCCGGGACTGGAAGCTGAAAAGTGATGCAATCAAGAGCGCCCCAGCACAAATTTATTATATGCGCTGGAATTTGTTTAATTTGTACAGAAATTGTAATCAAATTTTAAATAATTGAAAATCAAATGTATTTCATGTTCAGTTTTTAGTATTGATTAAGTATTCAACTTAAACAGAATGTATGGTTGCTTTGGCTTTTGAAAATAAAACGTTGAACTTTCTTATTTTGTTGGTAAATTTTCTTTGCTTTTTAATTGCTTGTAAAACATATACACATTCCGATTGTTAGAGTTTTCAATATTTCTAATCTACGGATAATTAAGGTAACATGGGAAGGCGTCGTTTGTCATCCTCTTCCTTTTCTAAAGTTCCCATTCAAGCTTGGCATTAGACCGATACCGATTCCCAGCATTTTGGTATCGTGGTGCCGCCTTAGGAAAAGGTTTAATTATATCCATGTCCTCTATCAGGTTTCGAAGGACTTCCTGGCCATTGGCCCATATGCAGTGATTCAGTGAAGACAATTTCAAGATGAGCCGAAGGTGAAAGGTTGTGGGGTGATATGAGACAATGTCGCAATCCAGGGACCACTTGTCAATTGCTTCGCAGAGCTGTAGTCCAAGACTTCATAGTGAGTCTGGGATGTCATAGAAAAGATAACATCATGCGGGACCAATTAGGAGTCACCATTGTCGTCCCAACCGACGATGGCCAGCGGTAACACAATATTTTTGAATGGTATGCTGCAGAGCTGAGTGAAATGATGAGTATTACTTGCATGAATTAAATGACAAGTGATCAGGGTGCGATTAGTACAAGGCAAAATGAAGTAACAAATTAGTGACAGGTGTGGCGAGATTAATTGGAAAGTTAATTTAATTTCTGGGGAAACTTGAGACAACAAGCATTTTGTTTTAGTTAATTGAGTAATTAAAAAATTGTCAAAACGATTTTTTACAGCCTTTTGATATAATTGATTGAAAGGCGATAGTGAAAAAAATTGAATTCAACAAAATTGTGTCACAATTCTTTTCGTCCTTTTTCAGTATTTTTGGAGATGTCTCGCTCGTCGATGATATATGAGACTTGAGTGAGCTGTAAAGGAGGCTCCACATCCCTCCACCACGCAGAAATAAGGTTTCTCCTCCGTGTGACATCGCAGATGACCGAAGAATTGATTTTTAAAGTGAAACCCTCTTTCGCAAAAGACGCACGCAAACTGGTAAACTTCAGAGTGGGTCCTCTTGTGAGCACGCAAATTAACACGATTCACAAATTCCTTTCCACACTCTCCACATTTAAATGACCTTTCTCCCCGGTGAATTCTCATGTGGTCTAAATAGCTTTTTGGACTTTTCATTTTCTTTCCGCAAATCTTACACGTCCATGATCCCTTCGGCCTCCAGCTTCCGAAAGAATTAACCTTCTTTTTTTCTCGGGGGCAGACTCCATTTCGTTGGTCCCTTTTCTTCTTGTGATATAAGTACGTGTTCTGACACCAGAACGACCTTCCACACTTGTCACACTTGTATCCGTTCTCTCCAGTGTGCTTGTTCATGTGAATTTTCAAATAATATTTTGAACTAAAAATCTTCTTGCAAATTGTGCAAGGAAAGTATAGCTTTCGTTTGGAGACCCCTTTTCCAATCTTCTTCTTGCTAACTGCTCTCTTCTTCTTCGTTGAAGGGACACGAACATCTTTCACATTGTCGTCATCTTCTGAACAAGTTCCACTTCCGGTAGTGGAGTCACTGTCATCCTCCAATTTTATGGCCACTCTTAAACCAGCACGCCTTAGAGCAGCGGGTCTACTTCTGGAGGCGGAACCATTTTTGACACCGACCGTAGCCACTGGTCGCTTCTTTGTTGAAAGCACCGTTGGAGAAGCAGCAGTTGACTGGAGCTCATCTTCGGAGGAGGCTGACGGGCTGCTTTCAGGATCACTTGAATCCTCCCATTTGATCTTGTTAACAGGACCGGCAGCAGACCTTGAATCGACAGAGGCTTCTTCAGCAGATTGGGTAGAAGCACTGGCGTGGTCTTCGACTTTGGGGGTCGGCACAGATGGCTTCTTGGATGAAGGTGCTGGTGCCATCCGACAAGCAGGAAAAACTTTGATGTCATCTTCTGATGAGTCACTTTCTGAATCACTATATTCTACCAATTTGCAAGCGCCTGAAGGCGCTGAGGGGATTTCTTCGCAAAAGCTGGTGTCCTCCTCTTCTTTGACTTTGGAGACAGTTTCTGAATCCGCTGAAGCTTCACTTGAAAAAGAAGTGGCGTCATCGCAGTTTTCAGCTGCGGGGGCGTCGGGCCTCTGGCACCTGTGCAGTTTGAGATGACAAGTGGCAACAAAAAGCTGCTGAAGTTGCTGCAGGGTCGCTGGCCCATGGAAAACTACTTGTCGTTCTTGCTGCTGCTGTGGCACTGCAACGGGCACAGGAACAGGATCAGGGTCACGGGAAATGGATCCTTGGGCAACAGCTCCTGCTTGACCTCCATCATTTGCAGGTGCAGCTGAGGTCTCTGATTCCGCTGATGAGGAAATTTGGGCGCCCATCTTCTAACGAAAGCAGCTTATCTAAAAAAATAGAATGCCAATTAAAAACTAAGAAGGGAAACTGAGATTTGAGGCTCAGAATTTTGAAATATTTTACATTTATGTGGTACATATAAAATATATAAAATGCTTACAAGATACACCACGACTGTTGCTAATCAATTTAAATATCAATTTACAATTACTGATACAGTGTAAAGTAAGTAATTTAAGTAGTTTACTGATTACTACTTGCTTTTCTGTCATTCCTGTCAAAGTGACAAACGAATACGTGCCAAGACTGTGCAGTGGAGTGAAGTGGAAGGCTTTGTGTGGCGTGTGGCATTGTCTTTCAAATGGAAATGAAAAGCAAAGAATAGGTCGTTGAGGTGAATCAAAGTAAATGATTTCTAAATGCAGTCAAGTGTGTGCATAGTGCATTTACGGCAGCTCATCAGATCAGAGAGTATGTCAAATGAAAGGGATCTCTGTGTTTTTTCTTGTGAGCTGGCGACTACGACCATAATGTTCCATTGCATTTACTAATTAGTATTAAATTAAATCTCCAATGATTTATTCTGGTGGCCATTGTGATTGATAAGTGATTAGAATTGATTTGGAGGACACCAAAAAGAAAAATGATTAGGTCACCGTCTTATCAGCGGAATAAGGAGATGCAGCAAGATAAGATGGGAGAGAGTGGAGGAGTTGAGAGAAGTGTGCCAATCAGCAACGGAGGAATTTTGGTTGATGAGGATCTCCTCAGAAAAGTAGACATGGAAGGTGTACAAGGTGAAAGGTCACCATGTTGTTGTCGAGAGGAAATCAAGTCACTTAAACGTACAGTAGAACAACTCAGCGTTCAAATTGGAAAGCAAAGTGATGTGTTCCAACGAAAGCAAGATGAAATGATTGCAGGAATGAAGGCCTGTGTTCGAAACGTTGCCATGGCATTGTTGACCTTCAGCCAAGAAAATGAGGAACAAGTTGCTGATGGTCGTTTTGGAAACCCAGAACAGGTAATATATTTAATTAAATTGGTGTCACCTTTTAAAGTAATGAGCCTCCATATTTTTCTGTAGAATTAATAATTGTGTTTCCGGTTTGTATGCTTGCAGGCTTCGGGTTCAGCTGCTGTGGACACTGAACTACTAAAAAATTCTGAGGCCGCCATGTTCAGTGTCACCCAAAGGTCATCAGCTCAAGATAACCTTCAGCACGATGCTGGGGAAAATGTCGATTTCAATGCCAACGATGACGATGAAATTGAAGCTGGTCCCGTGTTTTGTCAGAAATCTGAGCAGACCGAGACTTACGTCAACTTTGAAGACGAGTTGAGTGACAGCTTTTTCGTTGTCGGTGAAAACGAAGATGAAGCCATGCATGAAAAGGAAGACGAGGAGAAGAGTTGTCATGGAACCTGCAGCACCAGCACCAAAATCAAAAGAAAGGGTGATTTTCTTAAGCAGCGTGTTCATCACAAGAAGATAAAGCACTTATCATTGGCGAAAAAGTTCAAGTGTCATTTATGCACTAAAGACTTCCATTTTCCCTACAGCCTTAAGTTGCATATCCGGTCAGTACATGAAGGCGTTCGCCATAAATGCACTAAATGCCCCGGTACATTCTCTAGCAAGACTAGTGTCTATAAGCATGAAAGTGTAGTTCACCGAATTGGAGGACCGCCGACACAGCAGTGCAAAATCTGTGGAATTCATTTGCCCAACTCGGAACTCAGTTTAGTAAATCATATGAAACGCAAGCATAAGGGCCGTAAGGGGCAAGGTGGAGATGGAGGATCTCGCGTTTAACATGAATGTGAACACTGTCCCGTTAAATTCACTAGACTTGAGCACCTTCAACGGCACGAGAAAAGGGTTCATATGGAAGGGCGACCAACGCAAAAGTGCAAGCTGTGTGGTGTTTATTTGGTGGACTCCAAACATAGTTTACGAAATCATATGGGGTCCAAGCACAACAAGACTGGATATGACGTCGACCCTCATACCAAACGTAAGAGTAAGGTTGATGGGATCGTTACTCCGGGACTGGAAGCTGAAAAGTGATGTATGAAAAGTGGCGTAGCACAAAAATGTATATTAATATTAAAAATGTATCCATATTCTTCTTCTTTTATATTTTCTCTGCTGAAATTCATTTTATTTGTACAGAAGTTGTAATCAAGTTTTTAAATCTTTGAAAATTGTATGCCTTTCTTGTTAAGCTTTTTAACGTTGAATAAGCAATCAACTTAAACAGAATGTATGGCTGCTTTGGCTTTTGAAAATAAATGTTGAACTTTCTGAGTATTTGTTTGGTAAATGTTCTTTGCTTATTAATTGCTTGTGAAAGATGTACACATTCCGATGGTCAGAGTATTCAGTATTGCTGATCTACGAATAATTAAGGTAACATATGGGTAAGCTTCCTTTGTCATCCTCCTTCAAATCCTAAAGATCCCATTCAAGCTTGGCATTAGACCGATACCAATTCCCAGCATTTTGATATCGTGGTGGCACCTTAGGAGGACTTCCCAGCCATTGGTGCATGTGTACTCTGAAGTCAACTGGAAGATGAGATGAAAGTAGAAGGTTTTGGGGTGATCTGAGACCATAATGCATTCCAGGGACCACTTGTCAATTGATTCGCAGAGCTGTAGTCCAAGACTTCAAATGTGAGTCTGGAATGTCGTGGAAAAGATAACTCCATGCTGGAACAGTTGGGAGTCACCATCTCCCCACAACATACAAACGATGGTCAGCGGTGACACATAATTTTTGAATGGTACGCTCCAGAGCTGAGCGAATAGGTGGGGATTACTTGGATGAATTGTATGACTGACAAGTGATGAGGGTGCGATGAGTACAAGGCGAAATGAAGTAACAAATTAGTGACAGGTGTGGTGTAATTGTAATTGATTGGAAAGTTAAGTAAATTCATTTTCTGAGGTAACTTGAGACAACACGTATTTTATTCTAGTTAATTACAAATATTCAGCAGAGTAATTAAAAGTTTAGTTAAAGGTAATCATTCACAGCCATTTTTGATATAATTCATTTGAAGGCGTTGATGAAAAATCATTGAATTCAACAAAATTATGTTACAATTTTTCCTTTTCAATATTTTTTAAAGTGAATCATTCGTCGATGATACTTGAGATGACCAGGTTGGCGAAAAGATGCTCCACATCCCTCCACCACGCAGAAATACGGTTTTTCCTCCGTGTGAACTAGCAGATGCCGGAAGAGATCTTTTCGAAGGTGAAATCCTTTCTCGCAAAAGACACAAGTGAATTGCCAAACTCCACTGTGGATCCTACTGTGGTCAGACAAATTACCTTTTGTCATAAACGCCTTTCCACACTCTCCACACTTGAATGATTTTTCTCCCCGGTGCATCTTCATGTGAGGTAAATAGCTCAATGGTCGTTTCATTTTCTTTCCGCAAATCTTACACGTCCATGATCCCTTGGGCCTCCATCCTCCGTCATACTTTTTATTTTCTCGGGGGCAGACTCCATTTCGTTGGTCCCTTATCTTCTTGTGATTTGAGAGGTTGCTCTGGTAGCAGAAGGACCTTCCACACTTTTCGCACTTGCATCGGTTCTCTCCAGTGTGCTTGTTCATGTGAATTTTCAAATAATATTTTGAATTAAAAGTCTTCTTGCAAATTGTACAAGGGAAGGATGACTTCCGTTTGGAGACCCCTTTTCCAATCTTCTTCTTGCTAACTGCTCTCTTCTCCTTAAGTAAAGCGCCTGCTGAAGAGACACGAACAACGTTCACACTGTCGTCATCCTCTGAACAAGATCCACTTCCGGTCGTGGAGCTACTGTCATCCTCCAATTTAATGGCCATTCTTAAACCACCTCGCCTTTGAGTAACACGTCGAGTTCGGTAGGCGGCATCATTTTGCGGCTTCTTTGTTGAAAGTGCCGTTGGAGAAGCAGCAGTTGATTGGAACTCATCTTCGGAGGAGACTGACGGGCAACTTTCAGGATCACTGGAATCCTCCCATTTTACTTTCCTCAGAGAAGCGGCAACAGACCTTGAATCAACAGGGTCTTCTGCAGCAGATTGGGTAGAACCACTGGTTGTGGTTTCAACTTTGGGGGAAGGCACTGGTCGCTTCTTTGATAAAGGTGCTGGTGCCGGCCGAGAAGTAGGAAAAACCTTGATATCCTCGTCAGAGGAGGAGTCACTTTCTGAATCACTGTATTCCACCAACTTGCGAGCGCCTCTTACATCAACATAGCCTGAAGGAGATGAGGGGACTTCTTCGCAATAACTGCTGTCCTCCTCTTCTTTGACTTGGGAGACATTTCCTGAATCTGCTGAAGCTTCACTTGAAAAAGAAGTGGCGTCATCGCAGTTTTCAGCTGCGGGGGCGTCGGGCATCTGGCACCTGTGCAGTTTGAGATGACAAGTGGTAACAAAAAGCTGCTGAAGTTGCTGCAGGGTCGCTGGCCCATGGAAAACTACTTGTCTTTCTTGCTGCTGTGCTACTGGGTCAGGGTCAGGAACAGGATCAGGGTCACCGGAAATGGATCCTTGGGCTTCCGCCCCTTCTTGACCTCCATCATTTGCAGGAGTAGCTGAGGTCTCCGATTCCGCTGATGAGGAAATTTGGGCGCCCATCTTCCAAGTATAACAGCTTATCTAAAAAAAAATAGAATGCTAATTAAAAACTAAGAAGGGAAACTGAGATTTGAGGCTCAGAATTTTGAACTATTTTACATTTATGTGGTACAAAGTACATGTAAAATACTTACAAGATACACCACGACTATTGCAAATCAATTTAAATATAAATTATCAATTAACTAATGCAGTGCTGAGAAAGTAATTAAAGTATTTTACTAATTACTACTTGCTTTTCTGTCATTCCTGTCAAAGTGACAAACGAATACGTGCCAAGAAGATAGTGAAGTGGAGGTTGTGTGTCGTTGAGTCTGGCGTGTGGTTTGAAATGGAAATGAAAAGTTAAGAATAGGTCGTTGAGGTGCATCAAAGTAAATGCTTGTACTTTCTAAATGCATTCAAGAAGTGTATGCATTTTTACATGTGTGCATTGCATTGTGCAACTGTCAAATGAAATGCCTAATTGCATTGCATTGCTAACAAGACCACGTGTTAAATTAAATGATTGTTTTGTGACCACTGTGATTGATAACGATGAACGATAACTGATAAGCGCTTAGAATTGATTTGGAGGGCACCAAAACAAAAACGATCAGGTCACCGTCTTATCAGCGGAATAAGCAAATCCAGCAAAGATGGAAAAGTGTGGTGAAGTTGTCCTCAGAGAAGTTAACGTGGAAGGTGAACAAGGTCAAGGTGAAAGGTCACCATGTTGTTGTCGAAAGGAGATCAAGTCACTCAAGCGTACTGTGAAGCAACTCAGCGTTCAAATTGAGAAGCAGAGTGATGTGTTCCAACGAAAGCAAGATGAGATGATTGGTGGAATGAAGACATGTGTTCGAAACGTTGCCTTGGCATTGTTGACCTTCAGCCAAGACAATGATGAAGAAGATGAAGGTGGTCGTCATGAAAACGCCGAACCGGTAAAATATTTAATTAAACTGGTGTCACCTTTTAAAGTAATGAGCCCCCTTTTTTTTCTTTAGACCTAATTGTGTTTCCGGTTTGTATTCTTGTAAGGTTCTGGTTCAGCTGCAATGGACACTGAATTTCTGAAAAATTCAGAGATCGTTATGTCCAGCGTCACCCAAAAGTCATCAACTCAAGATGACCTGCAAGATGGAAAAGCTATGTCTCCTATGACCAAATTTGATGCGATGCCTGTCATTGTATCGTCGGTATCTTTGGAGACTAGTTCAAACGAAGAAGTGGATGCTAGCCTTGGGCAGAATGAGGAGGACACTGTTGACCATGTGGGCGATGATGGTGGGGACAATGTCGATTTCCAAGACAATCAAGATCAAGTTGAAGCTGGCCCCGTGTTTTGTCAGAAATTTGAGGCGGAGACCGATGATGTCAACTTTGAAGACGGTCGGGTGACAGCTTTGACGCTTTCGATGAAAACGAAGATGAAACCAACCAGGAAAAAACAGTAGAGGAGACCAGTTGTCATGGAGCCAGCAGCACCACCACCATCAAATGCGTTAAAAGAAAACTTTCAGAAACAACGTGTTGATTACAAGAAGATGAAACAATCAGCGAAAAGGAGCGAGTGTCATTTGTGCACCAAAGCCTTCGGGAATGCCGGTCACCTTAACCGACACATCCAGTCAGCTCACGAGGGTATTCGCCATAAATGCACTCACTGTCCAGCTACATTCGCCAGAAAAGAAAATGTCCAAAAGCATGAAAAAAGGGTTTACCGAATTGGAGGACCGCCAGTACAGCAGTGCAAAATTTGTGGAGTTCATTTACCCAACTCGGAACAAAGTTTAGCAAATCATATGAAAATTAAGCACAAGGAGGCCTTCCGATCCGCCATTGATAACCGTAAATGTGTACACTGCCCCGCTAAATACAGTAGCATTACTTTACTTCAACAGCACGAGAAGAGGGTTCATTTGGAAGGGCGACCAACGCAAAAGTGCAAGCTTTGTGGTGTTTATTTGCTGGACGCCAGAGGTAGTTTACGAGGTCATATGAAGATGAAGCACAACCAATCAGGACACGACCCCCATAGCATACGGAAGAGTAAGGTTGATGCGATCACTACTCCGAGACTGGAAGCTGAAAAGTGACGCATGATGTAAAGCGCCGTAGCACAAAATGTAAATTAGTCTTCAAAATGTATTCATTTTCTACTTATTTTGTATTATCTGTACAGGAATTCATTTTATTTGTACAGAAATTGTAATCAGATTTTAAATCATTGGTTTTTTTGTTCAGTTTTTAGCATTGATTAAGTATTCAACTTAAACAATAAGAATGCATGGCTGATTTGGCTTTGAAAAAATAAAATGTTGAATTTTCTGAGTATTTTTTTTGGTAAATGTTCGTTGCTTATTAATTGCTTGTAAAAGATGTACACACTCCTATTGCTAGAGTATTCAGTATTGCTGATCTACAAATAATTAAGATAACATAACGTAAGATAGAAAAGGTAACGTCATGCCGTAAACCAGTTGGGAGTCACCATCCCACATCAACAAAAGATGGTCTGCGGTAACAATAAATTTGTGAATGGTATGCTCCAGGGCTGAGCAAATGGATGAGAATTACTTGGATGAATTGTGTGAAAAGAGATGCGGGTACAATGAGCGATGAGTACAAGTCCAAAAGAAAGTAACAAATTAGTAACTGATTGGAAAGTTAATTTATTTTCTGGGGAAAGATGAGACAAACTATATTTTATTAAGTGGCGAAGCCGCTTATTAACTTCACGATGTCCGTCCGTCCGTCTGTCTGTCCACACAATAACTCGAGAACTCATTGACCGATTTGGTCCAAACTTGGGTCGGAGGTACCTGGGGTCATGACCTCCCTCACCTCAAAAGTTGACCCCAAAAGGTCAACGGGGTCAAAAGTTATGGGCCTGAAACTTGTCAAAACTGCCAAATATTGTACTTAAATGGCCCACACTGGACCTCAAATGACCCCCACACTTGACCTCAAATGACCCCACACTTAACCTTACGATTACGATTTCAAATTTTTTATTACGTCGCCTTTACCAAGTGACATATCATTCGACTCGTCTAAACGAGCTTAGCAAAGATCAGGTATTGGTTTGTACCTAGCGGTTACAGTTAAATGGAAAGGGTCAGTAAGCTACAATTTTCAGTAAAACTAAACTAGCACATCTAGTTACAAATCGCTTCGCCACTTAGCTACTCCTAGCTTCATGGGTTTATTTTTAGTTAATTACAAATAAAATAAGCAGCTTAAATAAATGTTTCGTTAAAGCTAATCATTCACAGCCTTTTTGATGTAATTGATTTGAAGGCGTTGGCGAATTAATAATATAATTCGACAAGTTTTTCCTTTCAATTTTTTTTTGAAATCAATTGCTATTTTTCATGCTGGCTCTGACGACGTGACTACAAAAGAGGCTGAAAAAGGGTGTTTGCTTCGTTGTTGTACTATGCTGTATTTTTTCATTCCATTCAGTATCAGCAATCAGCAGTTATGATGCCCTACGCTTGA
>JAQFXM010003749.1:0-19132 GCA_034693345.1 Entomobrya multifasciata
TTTTTATTGTTTCAGCTGTGCTGTACATTTCATTGTACTATGAAATTATAGCAACAGACTGTGGATGGCAAAAATATTGTACATTAGTGAACCATATGATCACTGTGACACTGGCTAATTAATTGTACGCTTTAATAATTCGCCATTTTTAACATCTTTTGTAAAAAATGCATCCGTTTTCATTTAAAAAACCCCGTCCCCAACCCGTGGAGGAAGTAAGTCAGGCCAATGGACTTGTTACTACTACATATTTTTCTTTTGAATTGTATAGTACTTTTTGCGCACTTTTCCATCATGTTACATTTTTGTTTCAGACTAAACATTTGAATCGATAAAAGCAGTGATGAAATTTTATTGATTTGCGGAATTTTACTGATCAATTTCATTTAAAACTTTCCCCATGCTTCACAAAAAATATCTTCCGACGGATTTACGTTTGGTTGGGCATTCCATCTACCAAATCAGTTGAAAACTTCCGTATCGTCCCTTCATTTTTCAGTGACAAAGAAGCCATCGAGGGGTCTCCTGCATCCAGCTATAAGGCGACTCAGTCAACGATGATGCATTCATTTCATCATGAGTCATATAAATGTAAGTAATTAATTAACTTCCAGGTAAGTGCACAGCAAGTAATTAAGTTGATGTGCACGGTTTTTAATAGCAACGAACATGGAAGTTTGGAAGTGTTTATGCATTTTTGTCAAAAGTGTATCGTCTTAATTGCATATTATTCATAAAATTGTGTACCTTTCTGTTTCTGGGTTTAATGTATAAAATATAATTGCAGTTTAAAAAGTAAAAATTACAAATCAATGCTGGAAATTAAAACAATTCATTCTCTGTCAATGTAAAGGGTACTGCATCAAAATATGTTGTTCGCTATTTGTTTTTCAAGCAATTTGCTCAGTTGCAGTTGGTGAAAACAGGCTGGTCGAATAAGATGTACTATTATTTACTTCAGAGTATTTTTTGTATTTTAATACTTTAATCAACTCGATCTATAAGAGGTGGAGGAAGAAACGAATCGCATTGTTTCATTTTCAAACGTCTAAATCTTTTTCAAATAGTCGTTTGGGCAGTTAGTTAGTCTCTTACTTGGCTTTAGCTATAAAACAATAAGAAAAACACTTTTTCATTTGTATGATATGAGTATATAATATAATGAACTTGATCATGTTCATAATTACGAGAAAAGCCTGAGGCTGATTTTTAGTAAAAATTCCCTTCTGTTTTTTTATAATTACATCACTGTTCACCTACCCTCTCGTCATCATCATCACCATCACCATCATTGTATTATAACATAAGCCAGTCAGGGTGATTAGTGTTCCCTGTTTGATGGCTTTTGCTAATGTTGAATGTTTTATAGTAATCTTATTTCTGTTTTTCCTTAAATCATATTTTGTATAACTTAATGAGTTGAGTGAATGAAGCTAATACTGTAATCATAAATAATACGTTCATATTCTTATACACATTTTGAATGGGTCGTTGATTACCTCCTACCCGCATGCAAGCTGCTAGCTGTCTTCACAAGCAAACAAAGCATAAAAACTACATTATTGACTAAAATTGCAACTCTCTCGAAACAAGGAACGTAAAACACTTTTCTGCATAATTTTCTAACCCTTTTGAACTCCATCATACACTTTACTCTTTCTTCACTAATGATGATTATGTTATGATAATCATCAATATTTGATAATGAAGATGATGATAATTATAATCTTTAACTTGGTAATGATTACTATCTCTATTCTTTCAGAGCTTCTGTATTTGGCTGGTGATGTTGATGACCACTAATTTTTGCATACGTTCACAAATTAAAGTCTATATCCTTTTCAATGTATCTTTACTTCTTGAATCCTTTTTTCAAATGTGTGTACAAAAATTTGCATGATAAATTTATGTTATATCCTACGCTTTTTAGCTCATCACATCACTTTTAAACTGCAATCAGGTCAGTAACCATTTCGAGAATAAATTATGAGAGTGATTGACTACAAAACAATTTTTGCATTCATAAAACTTATAGTACTAGTCAACAACTCAATAATATTCGCCAATCATAACAGTTTTTACTTCTTTCTTTTATAATTTGTTGAGGGAAAGCCTACAAAAATATAATATTTGCAATTGGCATGGGTAGTGGTTTTTGGTCAAACTAAGGAAAAAAACAGTAGCCAATTAGAAAAGAGATCTGATGGATGTTTATACAGAGTAAGGTTTTGCACATTATTTACCTAACGAAATAAATTAATTTTTACTTTTAAAATGCAAATATTGATCGCATTCTACTTCAAACTGTCAAGATAATTTGTAATTAGGTAAACTAGTCTTTTAATTAAAATGAACCGATGTGGAACAATAGACATTTTTACCAACCGTCTTTTCAGTAGACTGTGTCTACTTTATCTGCTACGCCATATTGTAAGTTGTGGTAAAAAGAAAATACTTCGTAAATTAGAAAGCGCCTTAACTAGTTAAGGTATTTGTTTATTAGTAAATTCACTACTTGGTTCGGTGAATATTTGTAGTTTGGTTGAATATATCATTGTTGTATTCAGCCAAGGAGCTCATAAACTAATGCAATGAAGTTTTTTAGAAACTTTAAATTATATGCCATTCAAACTAAAAGAAAAAGTTAGGCGATGTTCCATTCTGTAATTGATCATCATAATTATAACCGAATTTTAGAGCAAATATAATCATAGCTTTATAACTTTCAATCAAACGATCTAACGACATTTTCATACTAATTGGGCCTTGGGTCCCATCTCATCAGTAGCGTTTCCTTTAAACTAATTTTCAGTACTAATTAGAGCAATGGTAAAAACAACGGCACCTTACAATAAAATTAGCTGTGCCTGTGTTTGTATAGCTAATTTACCGTTACTAATGCTGTATGTGTAGTAGACATATTCAGACAAACTTGAAGAATGTCATTGTAATTAAAGTGGAACATGAGGACACCGTGATGATAACGTTGATGTTAGAAGTTAGACATACACCAATGTTGATAATTAGGCTATTTGAATGTGAGAGCAACGAAATTAAAGGAAATGAATAGTCTGCGGCGAAGCTGCTTAAATGACTTGTAATATTATCACATCATCATGCAACATCACGACCACGTTCCGCCGTTCCAACACCAACGCTCTGCTATTGTCATACTACATCAAATTTTTCCATCATTAAAACGTACAAATTCAAATTATTCTCTATTCTCTGCATCAGTCATTATCACCACCATCAACTGATTTTCCTCTACACACATTCGCTTATTGTTGTGAACACTCTTCTGAACAGTGACAATGAATGCCATAGTCAAGTTACCGTCAGTGGGCGTGTAACCATGTTTTACTGCAAACATGACTGTTTTGTGTATAATGAAAATTAGTGCTTTATATACAGTGCGACACGTTGAACCATTAGCAGCGCATCTCTAAATTATAGCATGTTGTTCTCTAAAATTGCAGGATGATGGCTTTGAATGAGTTTACTAATTGCGCTCGATGAGAGAATGAATACTTTTTAGAAAGACTAATTCAGCACAAAAAAGTAAGGCTAGAGTAAATTAAAATTACTCTACATTTTGCAACTGATGATGGGACTGTAAAGCAGTCACTCAATGTTCTAATTGGCATTTTTTTCTTTCGTGCTGTATTGCTGCACAAAATTTTTTGTAGGGTTTTGATTTTAGTATCAGGCTGCTAGAATGCGTGCAGTG
Source organism: Entomobrya multifasciata (assembly GCA_034693345.1). Taxonomy (NCBI): domain Eukaryota; kingdom Metazoa; phylum Arthropoda; class Collembola; order Entomobryomorpha; family Entomobryidae; genus Entomobrya; species Entomobrya multifasciata. Next base: position 3,731 of record JAQFXM010003749.1, read on the forward strand.
CAGTTAAGCATTTTCACTGTGAGACGTCGCAACTCAATGTGTCTGTTTGTATTGTATTAGAACTAGATGATCACAAATAATAGTTTGTTAAAATTTCCTTTTCCTCTATTGCCTCAGTTTTCTTGGAACCTTTGATGAACCTAAAACCGATGAGTTTGTTCATCCAACCGACCGACACAACAGTCAACCGGATGTATCTGTCCATCACACACCAAAAGCTGTACACGGCAGGCAGAGGGATGATGACTGGTCATAGTGGGCAATATTCTAGTAGCAATCATATCATGATCATGATCCCTTCCTATAAGCTTTAACTTAAGTACCATCTTCACCATGATTTGCTCCCATTATTAGTACAATTTGCTGGGACTAATTGCATACTTTTATTTTGTTTACTTGTCCATCACATGAACAAACTTGTGTAACATTTTGCTTGCTACCTCTTTAATAAATGAAGGTAGCAGAACTGCCGCCGCCATAAAGTTTCATGTTTCTTTTCCAATTTTTTTCCGTTTCCACTCAAGTTCACAAGATAAGCAAAATGCGGTTAAATCGGTATATTGTTTAAGAAAATTATAGGAGAAAGGATGGGTGCCAAAATATTGTGCATCCGCCCTGCTACCTTTTACAACTTTTAGTCTTTGTGTTTACACTAATTGTGTTATTGTTTAGCCAAAAATTGGCAGTATTGAAACGATTAGAGCAATTATGTGCATGAAGGGAAGTTAGTATTTATGCCGTTCATTTGTGTTGTTTTTGAGTTGCAATGCAATGTGTTTTACTTCTTTACTTTCAAGATGATATGAAATCGGGCAATCGTTTTTTTACAAATTGTGTCTAATGAACTCATAAAACGGAAAGGGTAACATGAGCGACATAAAGGGCTAGGGTACGGAAATGATTCCAATTCGTTTTTTTACCACGACGGCACAAAACACTGTAAAGATAAAAGATAACTATAATCTTCCACCCGCTATCGCACGACGGACATTTGAGCCAAGTCATTAGAATCATTTAAAAATATCACTGATTATCCTTTCTAGTCTGCCATAGGTAGTTAAAATGCATCTCGCCTTTTCTTTGCTTTGTTTGTAAATATTGTAATTGTGTTAAAAAGAAAGGCAAACTTTTACGAGTTTAGCAGAATTATTTACCAAAGTAAATCGACTAAAGTAGTACTTTTTTAAACTTAAAAACTATATATATTCGTGTAGATGAAAACTAGCAAGAAGCATCTAAATTGGTTGAGCTTTAAGAAAGCAATGTAAAGTTTTAGGAATTTTGCTACTAGACTTCTAATTAGCTGACTTGATTTTGACAACTCGAACACGACTCGGGATGCTTTAGGTTATTCAACTAGAAGTACCCCGTAATTTAGTATAATTTGATATTATTAGAATACAGCATAAAATTATCTTTACAAAATGTGTTCATAATTTTCATTTGTGATTAAATTATTTTTGCAGTCAGTGTAGTCAATTAAAAGCATGTAAATAACAAACATGTAGAATTGTTTTTTTAAATTTTGCTTCATAGTATACATCCAATTTAAGCAAATAAAGGTGAATATTGTAATAAAAAATAAAATAACAGTTTCAAACATCCCATGTTTAATGTTGTTTCATTAGTTTTTTTTCAGTTCCGTCATATTTTTTCATTACTAAGTGCGTTAGATGTTTTTGTTGACTTTTATTTCTCTTGAATTTACCTATTTAAACTTTACTATATAATTATTTTGGCAATGATTTGAATACATAATTGCAATCAAGTATGCAAACAAATGCATGTAGAACAATTACAATGATTCTAGCAAATAGAATACCAGAATAATATTTTCTACAACAAATCAACTAATTTGGCAATAAGTTCTCATATCTCTACCGTTATTGGCTGCATACTTTGTATTGTTTTTGTTTTCAAGTGCAACCAGGCGGTGCAAAGTTAAAGTAAAAGTGCAAAGTATTATTTGAAAGATATACCTCTACATATCTGTATGACATACAAAAAAGTTCCCCTCTTCAATTTTTTTCTTCCACGTCAAATTATCGAATACAATGAATTTTTTTCTTGTATCGTTATCGTGCTTTAAAGAACATGACATCATTACGCAGAATATTATGACGGGACTTGACAGGAAATGATAACAAAGTTGATAATGACAGCGTAAGAAAACATGAAACTCCGCCTTTTGTTGAAAATAAACGAAAACGAACAACTAAACCATTATGTAGACATTTTCACTATTCCCAAAGCTAAAGTTGTGATGATGGACATCCAGCCTTTCCCAGCTACAAAAAATCGACATCACTTGCTTTAAGCTTTTGGTTAGCCTTCTTTGTCTCCTCATTTTCAATTTTACTCTTCTTCATCCTTACATGATTGTATGTCGCTTTGGCAGGTTGCTCATACTCATCTTGTTTGACATGTTGTTTTCTTGTAAATTTGGATTTGCTTGGCTGAGCAAAGTCACAAATCAGAAAAGGATACAAATAAAAGATGTTTTGGGTATAATGATAGCAATGGGAATATTTTGTGTCGAGCGTCAATGAAGTGATCTTATATCTATGTACAATTTATATGAAAGAACATAAATACTTTTACTAAAATTATTAGGCATAAACCGAAATCACAGTTTTATAACTATTTATCGATAGTGTGGTCATGTTTTTGGCATAAAGTGATACTTTTATTGTCACTTTTATCTTTTGTGACACATCCGTGACAGACTCAAACTTAATTTTTGTATTAAAGGGACCGACATGTCATGATAACATATTTTATCTGATGATTTAGATTTACTCATCATTGGTACATATAATACGATTGGGCATTTCATCATTCACAAAATTCATTGCTATACTGTCTTACTGTGTAGTACAATTAGAGTCACAGCCACAGCATCCACATTCCAAGCAACAATTTGACAATGTTTGGTTAGATAGTAAAATATCACCACATCACAGCTTATTATGAGACATAAAAGGGATTTTCTTGATGACGATTCTGGAAATGAAAAACCGTTTGAAAAGAGGTTTGAGCTTGTTTTAAAAATACACCTAACTCCAAAATCAAGTGCATTATGCATAGCACACAATTCTTGAAAAGAAGGCATGGAAACAATTTGTTTCTACATGAATTGTTTATCCATGCGACACATGCGGTTCGAGCTGACGATGGGCAGACCAAGTTTTTGGAAACTTTACTGTCCATTGTTGATTCTACCTTGTAATCTTCTGTCATTTGGAAGATTTTGAGAGAAATTAGCGTAAAATGGCGTTTTATCGTGTATTGCGAATGCTTCAAGATTCATTCAAAGTGATTAATTTACTATTTATTTTAATTTTGTGTATAAATTTTAATGAGCAAGCCGATGCATCCAGATCCAGATCTTTTCGACGGGCGCATTCTCGCCAGGCTGAAGAGGATAAAGATTTTATTCGCCAAGTTCCCATTTGTGTTGATGATCATAATTTGTCACCCGTAGAGGATGGTTTGAGCAGGTGGACTTGGGTATTCGATTTTTATAAGTACAATACCTACATACCTGTTTCCGATGGGAAAACAAGTCCAACTGGAATGTTAACAAAAGTAACTTTAATGTCAATTTATTATTAATTTAAAGTATCCAAATATATGTCGTGAGTCACAGAAAGGTTACACAATAAGGTGTTTTTGTTTTCGTTTTGCAGATTGAGTTGAAAGCGATAGAAATCGACGATAAAGACAGTGGATATAAGGATGTATTGAAGAACTGGGTACATTTTCATATTGAATCAGCAGTGCCCCTTGAAGGTCTCTATGTCCAATCAATCGGGTAGGCAATAACAAAAAAACTCAAAATAATATCAAAATGGCTATGGCTAACAGTAATTACTAAATGAACACCTTGTGTTTACAGTGCACCATGGGGTGTTCCTTTTGGGGAATTTTTGACCGACTTCGATTGCGGCGACTGTCAAGTAAAAACCAATGATTTCTTCCCAGGTGAAATTAACTTAGTTCCATGTTCACATCGAGCAGCACTGTCATATGAAGTAAGTTAATAAGTTTTCAAAAATTAATTGTAAATAGCTGACAAATACTGTACATAACACTAATGGCTTTTCCAATTCCAACAGCATCCTAATGTATTTACTGTTGGTGGCCGTAGTCGCAGCGAAGACTACCCTCCTAATAGATTTTTCGCACAAATGCACTTCAACTTCAGATATACTCAATATCCAGGAGTAGATTTCACCTACGCTCAATTCTTGTATGGTTGTATGACTTTCTATTTTCTATAAGTGTTCTTAATTAGTGTTTAAAAAAAATATAATTAACTCCCGTTTTGAATCTTACAGAATAATTGCCGTCAGGAACTTCAATGGAAATTTTACCCGATTTGAAACGTTTTTGACTCCGACGTACAAATTGGATGTCTTGAAAAATCTTGCTGGGGCTTTTTACCCGTTTTACCACGGTTGGAATACTACACACATTAATTGTCATTCTAAAGACCTAGACGATGATTGGACAGTATTTCCAGGAGCAAGTCCAACTGTCAAAATACGATACAACCGAGCATTCGACTATTGTCTTAGGCATAAGCTCAATCAAGCGTGGTTTACCTGTCCCCCAGGACCAATTCAAATGGATCCAAAGGATGTACCGTTGAGCTTAGACGATTGGACAGCTTTGAGAGATAGATATAGTATGAGAAACAGTTCGGAAGCGCAATATAATGAGGAATATGGTCCAGATGGTCAGTTTTGTAATGATAGCGGTACTTGGGAGTAAGTGCAAACCTTACAGTTGTAAACTTGTAATATTTGATTGAATAATACATAACGAAAACATTTTGTCTTATGTTTTCAGATGGACCGATGGTGAGGCCACTTGGCCCATTCCACCGGATTTGGAATTGATTTATGAAGAGGGCTCCCTTTTTTTGAATGAAACTTCAAATGCCGATGCGAATATTTCAATCGAATGCATTAGTAATGGTTCCATTGTGGACTGTACAGATGCTTTCGCCGATAAACGATGTATTGAAAACTATGATTACCACAAATCGTATTGCAATAATCCTCCAATACCACTGTTTGGAAAATTCAATGGAACTGGAGTGTATTTTCTGAATGAAACTGCCTGGGATCGTTTGAGTTTCACAGAGCAGGTTCAAGTCACAGCTATTCATTGGGGCAAGGTAATTTTGCATAAAAAAGTTATTAGTCACACTTTTGCAATTTTATTTGATTAATAATGAAAACCTGTTTTTGTAATATTAGAATGTTATTTTCGGTGTACATGGGAAATTGATGATATTTTCGTGGACAGTGGGTTGGAATACTATGTGTTTTAGTGCCCGATTCCTGAAAGAATATTCCTTGATTGAGAAAAAATCATCGTACTTTGGAATTGGAGCTTGGCTGTGGGTATGTATAAGAATATATTGTATCAAACAGCAAATTTTATATAGCATATCATTATCTAGCATAACTGTTGTGAATGACTTTGTCTCCTTTCTTTTGTCTAATTATCAACTACAGCATCACATACTATGGACGTACATCACTATTGCAGCAATGCTTTCCGGATTGTACATTATAGGAAATCAGAATTCAGCAACATGGGCTTATGATAACACAGAGAATCTACATGACCTTTGCAACTTGCATACTGAGAGGGAGGAAGTGGTAAGATGTTATAGCTCAACTATTCATCGGTATCTTGGAGGAACTGCAGCAGTATTATTTATGCTCGGATTTGTCTCTGGATGGGGTCGTCCGACATCTCCACTTTTACGTCTTCTAGCTGTTGGCTACCATTGCGGAATGGCCTACTTGGGAAAAATATTATACTGTACGATCCTATGATTCACTAAAAATAATTTAAATGTCGAGTTTAGGTGACATATGCATCGATAAAGTCTTTATATTATTATTCCATAGATATTGTAATGCTGCTGGCTTTCCTACAGAACTTCATTGAATTTAAAGCCTACATTGCCGTTATCGTGATAGATTTTGCGTCAAGCCTGATGTTCGTCGTAGCTACTGCCGGCAATTGTGCATTTGACAGAAAATTTCCTCACAAAGAATCCGACCCTAACCAGGTTTTCAAGAAAAGGAGCTATGTTCCAGTTCCAGAAGCCATTAGTTCAATCGAGATGCCCAACAAATTAAGAAAGATACTTAATTTCACAATCATGCCGATCTACATTGCAGTACAAATAGCTTGTTTTGTATTGATATGTTTTACATAATTCTAGAGAATCAATGTTATTATGAGGTAGATGTTCCATGATTTATATTCATAAAATCTATGCATACCTAATACCTAGTCTACCTTTCATGCAAATATATAAAATGTATAATTAATTGTAATGATAATAATAATGTGTATATATTTATAATAGTTTGAAAGTAATAAATAATATCAAATAAAAGTTTTTTTCTTCTCTTGATGCACTAATTAGTATTAGTTTCTTATATGTAATTATAAAAATACATAACCGTTACTGCGAAAATCACCAACCTTTTGTTAGTGTTCAGTTTATATTTTTTTGGCAGGGATCTGCTTAAAATTACACCAAGCGGTACAATTGCAATGTATGCTACATGGCTACATTATATTTCCATGTGCAGAGATGTTCTTCAGAAATTCTCGTGTTAGGCAATAGGCATATCTTGACACCCATTTGAAGGACCCCTTCTGATATAAAAGACCACACAACGACTGAAATCTTAACGACGGTCAAAAAGCGGAGACAGTTTTAGGGTGTTTTGTATTGACAGTAAACATTGATAAGAAGTCACAACAAGAAAGCAACCGAACATTTACACAATCGTGACTTACGTGTATGGATGAACATTATATAATAGGAAATGGCAACAGGGCAACAGGTAACAATGTGAATGGTACATTATTAGGGTCATTACGAGTATACTACCAGTGCGATTAGACAAAATGATCTTTGGTTATTTACAAGCTCACTGCATGTGGTAAAGCTTATGTCCTATACAAGGTGCTTGGTGATTGTGTGCGGTGCAAGATTGTGGTTAAAAATGTATTAGTTCCTTGGTTAGATATCCATGTACATTGTACACTTAAAAGATACCAAGAACTAAGCTAAGGGAAAACTGCGACCATGTTCATGTCCTACGATGACTTGACGCCGCAACCGACTAGCGAAGGCTACCATATAATGATGCCTTTAAAACCTTAGAGTGATATTGAAATAATAGCTTTCCTAACTTCTTTTCAGTCAATGTTTTACAAAACTAATACATAGTAAAATTTTGTGATCTTGCTTTACCAGACAATATTATATTGTATATAAGTAAGTGTAAAACGTATTACATATTTTTCAAATTGAATTTCATTGTCACATGCATAAAGTGAGATTAGAGATAATTTTTTGTGAGTATAGTCACTACTCACCTGTTTATATAACCCAAAAAAATGTCGAAGAGATGACGAGAAGAATGAGGTGTAGGTGTATTAGTGTATTATGTGTATCAGCAGGTGACAAAAAGGTCCTGGTCCCACAGTCCCACGCAAGAAGGTTACTACAAAAACGTTGATTTATTGACAACGTCGTGGTTTTTACCTGATGTGTTTTTGCTGTGTGTTTGTATTGTGTAAGGTAAAGTAATAATGTGTTGTTATATGTCGGTCAAACTTGTAAAAGGCTCGCGTAGTGGTAAAAGGGCTCTTTCTCAGAAGAAAAATGGTCCAATGCCTTTATTCTTTCGGTCGCATGGTATTTACGATACGACACTGCATGAAGTCACCATTAAATCATTATTACGCATTGTTGTCGTGAAAAGGACCTTAAGGTAAACAAACTACCTGAGTCACAGGAGTCAAACAGTCATAAGTAGATGTTACCTATTCTTTTTAGCATACAATACGCATTTACAAAGCTATATTGTACACTTTTAGTATATGTACTTTGCGTACTGCAAGGAGCCGTTGTGTTGGGTGCAAGAAGGGCGCAATAAGTCACGTCATTCATAAAAATTTGTCCCGCAACAAAAAGAAGAGAATACTTTCTTTTATCTTTACCTGAGTTTATTACCTCGTTATTAGGAGAATTATTGTGTACAATAAATAAATACAAAACACAAAAATATAAGAAGTATTCTTATTACTATCATAATTTCATCATTAGACATACTTACCGATTGTATACAGGTATATTGTATCTCTTTTTGGTGCAAAAGTATATTTCTGGTTCTGGGAAAATATGTTTAAGTTTTATTGGTATTTAAAGGGAGTAAAAACTTTCTATCCGTGGGAGCCTGGTTGAAATGATTCTGGTTCTAGTGTTGTCACCATATCCATGATGGTCAAGAGATTTACGGTGTCATTATGCTTGCATTTCACTGCAGGAAATTATTACTATCATCATGACTAGATGACATCGGCGTCACCGTCCAATGTTCAGTAAATGAATACAGTAGTTTAGTATTATTGCCGGTGCAATTGTTAGTTGTGGGCAATAATAAACCATGATTACAATCATTACCACCATGCTAACTCAGGTAATATATGATCGTCGTGTCATTTGTATTTGTTGGTAACAATGAGTGCATTCCTGTTTCACCTACGGAAGCTTGATTTTATTTGGAGGGGTAAACTGGTAACTATTGCTATTGGAAAAGTTTGCAATGTCATCTATAATATATAAAATGTTGCATCACATTAACCGATAGAAATTCATGGTGGTCACTCTGCAGGTTGTAAATGCATGGCATATTTACCACAGATAGGTAAGAAACCGCATAAATATTATTGGAAGCCTTTGTCACACTAATGAATATTTTTTGTGAGCAACGGAATAGGATACAGGTACAAAGTTTTTAGATTGTGGGAAACTGGGTTATAAAATGTGGTGACAAACTAAAGATAATCATAAAATCAATATTCATCATAAATATATATGGTGCTTTGCGATTGCGGTAGATTGACAAAAACGTTCCCACGATATGATTTTTTCCTTGAATTTGTATCATTTATTGATTCAGTGAAATAATTTTCTCCCTTTTAGCGTACAAATCAAAATACACAGTAATATTGAATTGTAACTAAATTACTTTGACTTAAAATATAAATGAGAGACAATTTTCAACTTTGCTTTCGAACTATACGGTCTTTTAAAGATTTATTTTTATTTTTAAGAGATAAGCTTGAATTCCTTAAAAACGAACAAAGGCTGATCTATTCCGAGTTTTATGTATTATTGTTTGGACCATATCAAGAGATGGACCTTTAAAACATTATATAGTGCTCATTACATTTGAAAGCTAAGAAGTCCTCTGAGCCAACTGTGAAATACAAAGTGAACCTATAAATAAAAACAATTTAACTGTCGAACTGTTTACATTTATGTGTGAAGGAGCTTTGTTGTTTGTAAATTCATATTTAAAAAGTTTCTGAACTGAAATAAAAGAACCATTTGTGTTTTTCTCAAAGATAGTAAATCACTTTAAATCGACATTAGTATCTTCATGAAAGTTTATGAGTCAGGTAATAATTTTATCATGTAGTCTGGTCTGGTCTAACTGATCTTTAAAAGTCTTAACAGATTACATTTCCATGCATCTCTGTAACCGTAATATAAGCCGAGTTAAAATTTGTCATTGTCTTTTACTTATGTAGTTTAACAAACATAAAAAACAGCTATCACCATAAAAAACCAAAATCACCCGTTTCCATTATGGTTATTACTTATAACCCCACTGCCACAACATGGAACTCTATCTGTGATCGTCATCTCGTCACATTATTTTGAAAATCATCTCTCCCAAGTCTGATCTGGTCAAAGGAATGTAGCCTGATATTCTGAATACCGTCAACCGTCGCGACATGGATGGACAACCAACAACCACTACCCATGCCACCAATGACTACTAATGTGATGCTGTCCTGCTGCTGGACAAGAACCCTGCCTGAGTAAATTATGTAATGGGTTTCGAGGAGACAGGTTCAGGGTTTTGTTTCATTGTCAGAAACAACAGAAGTCATCTAGAAAACTAGAAAGCATTATTACCTCTTCTACGTGATGATAGCTGAGGGACAAAGATAAGAAATTTAGATTATCACGAGAACCAGAAATGAACTTTGTATTCGATCAGTTGTTGGTAATGTAAGTTGGTTTTCGTCGGCCATTACAATAATCTTCATGTGAAACCAATGAAAAAGGCGGACGAAAGAGAAAATGTGTAGAAGGTACTGTTAAATAATGACCAACGTGATCATGATGATAGGCATCGCGTTGTTCAATTTTTTGAGGGCTGGTTTAGTTCTCATTTTTATTGTTTCATGCGAAGTATAAATTAATGTATTCTTATAAGTTCTATATTTTCTACTAAAAAAGAATTTTCCTCTAATTCCAGACCAAGGGATGTTATCATACTTGCTATAAATCCATTAGTTCATTTACAGTCTACTATTTCAATCGATTCCTACTCATCGCTGTTTTTCTTTTATAGTCAGTCAACTTGGTCTACGCATCTGATGTTTTTCCAAATTACTAAATTTCCCTTTGAATGCATGTGTATTGTGTATAGTGAACTTTATAGTTTCATGTTTTCCAAAAATGTTTTTGTGATCATCAAATAACTTTTAAAATATTATTGAAATTTTCATTTGACTCATATACGGTCTCAAGCAAATACTTCATGATTTGAGAAGAACAACTTGATGTACAATTTTGTAGCAAATTTGAAGTGGAAGATTAAGAACTTTAAACATTTATCTCACGTCATTTTCAGCGTTAACAAGAATAAGGAACTAATATACCTAGCTTGTCTCTTGTCAGTCTGTAGACAATTCTTTCTTGATTTTTACTTCAAATTAACATCACGATCAACATTACTTTTTAGTTTAGTTAAAAGTCAAGGCCAACAAGGTCAGATCAAGTGTACCATCCTGTTTTCCAGTCTGCGGCAAAGCTTCGTCTTCACAAATTGTAACAAATAAATAAAAAAGATAGATAAAAAAGTGAAAATCAAAAGTTACTAGTGAAAAGGCTGGGCAATATGACTGAGATTTATCATCTACATTCCAATCTTCTGATTTCTCTGTCTTAAAATTATCATCACTGCACGCACTTTGTCTATTTTATTTTGAAAGAACAAAAAATAAGGAGATGAAAATCTACATTAGATCAACAAAATGGAGTTCTGTCACGCGAATCAATAATCAACATTAGTCAACTAATGGAAGGTACTAACGGCAATATGTTAAGTAACTTATAAGGCTGGAAAGTAACAAGATGGACAGTCCACAATCTTATAATATAAAATGCCTCCATTTTGTTTAAAATCTCATTAAAATCTTCATTTTAGTTTCCCGTTTCTCCCAAAAACAATCATCCAAAGTGTTTAGCTTTTTATAATAAATTACCTATAACATGTTACAGTGCAATAGAAAAAAATAACTTATTTCCCTTAGAAAAGTTATAAACTAGAACGGTTCATTAGAGATAAATAGCAAAAAACACAAATTACACGACCAAGATGGCTTCACGAGTAAAATATGTTTGTAGACATGAAAAATTAGTGTATAGCTTGAATCTGATGTTAGTAGTCGTAAACTACTGGGAAAAAGATGAATAGACAATCATCACTCGTCATCATCTTTGTTGGCATTCATTTTTTATATCCAATCCAATCATAAGATCATTAGATTTATTGCATAACGAAGCAAAGGTAAAAAATTACTTACTGACAGCGGAAATGCAAATAATGATAATGCATAGCCATTTTAAATTAGTTGTATTTACAATGTAAAGTTTTGTTTTGAGTAGCCAGAGAGCCAGCGTATACGCTGCAATGTAGTTTAATATTTCACTGTCTAAAGAAAGGGAAAAAAACACACACAGCTTGAAATTGCTTTCCTAAATGCCTTACTTTACTACATCTAATTTGTACACGTACATTCATAAGAGAAATATAGATAGCACGTAAGTAAGTGGATTGGATTGAAGAAAAAGGATTTAAACAAAAGTGTAATAATGTACATCCATCATCATCTCGTTTGTTCTATGCATCACTCATTATTATCCATATCAAGTAAGCTTCCAACTAGCCAATAAACAAGCAACCAGCTTAATGGACTTAATGTGCAGCCTACCAGACTAGCAATAGCAAATAAATATGATTATTACTCTATATATTCGTGAATCTACTACATTCAAAAATGATATATTAATGGGAGAAAAAGAAAAAAGTGCACAATCAAGTTTTATTGCAGTGTTTTATTGGTTTTTCACCCTTTCTCTCTGGCTGGGTAGAGCGAGCACTAAACAGTCGTGTAATGTTGAATGAATGCATGGCTCGTTGACTCGTTGATCATTATTTTGCTTTCGCTATATGAATCCATCTTCTTTTTTGGTAGTTATCCGTCAAAAAAGAAAAAGATATGATCTAGCTGGTGAAGAAAGATACTAATAATGATTAGATGACGGTGTTGTCGGCTGCCAATAAGCGGTATATTTATTTTTTCATGCTGTTTTGTCGATGTCGATATTAACCTTTAAAAGACATTAGAATATAAATAGGGATGAAAATGCAAGTCGGCTTGTTAACAGGTATAAAAATTCCATTTGACAGTGATGTAAGAGATGAAGCAACTGAAAAAAGTAGATTACCAATAAAATTGCACAAGAGGAATTATATTGTTTTTCTTAGGAATTTCTGACGTTAATTATACTACATTATTCATGCATTTTATGCACCATACTCAATCACACAAACATGGAATGGAACTTCGGAAATAAAAATTGACAAAATACTACTTCCAAGCGAGATTAAGACAAAATCAGACTCACACATGATCCAATTCGTTAGTTTGGTACTAGGCTACTTATACATGCTCATCAATTTATAGTATTCACAGTCATCTTTTACTTTGACTCGATTTTGAACTTATAGTACCCAAAAAATCCATATCATAGATGATCACAAGAAAAAGGTTAATTTAATGCTATATAATCAACCACTAAAGAAGTACGTGCACAAGATTTAAGAGAGAGAAAAGCAAGACGCTCTGTAGTCGTAGTCAAAGTCCAGAAGAGGGAATGGACTAATGGACCACCCAAGAAGCTTGAAACTTAATACGAAGAAGCTCCCACATAAAGCTGTGAAGTGACGATATATTTTTATCAATACTGAAAAGTATCAAAGTACTCAATTTTTTAAATAAAATGTACATTTTAATTGAGCTGACTTAACTTCAAGCATGCAACCCTAGAACGAAGCCCAAAATAATGAAAGTGGAACCATTATACATAGGTACTACATATAGGAAATTAACAACGGGTTTTCGGTAACAGTGTTCGTAAAATATGTACAAATGATACATATATACATGAAATTCATATAATGTAAAATTTAAACATTTATAAAGCTAAGACTGAAAATGATTACCTACTGCTTATTGATCCAATATAAATTAAATCGTTTGAATTTTTCTCTCGTCCTGAGTATGTATGATGAAGGCAGATGTAGAAGTAATATTTTGCAAGTAAGGATTTTAATCTCAGTGATCAAATTATCGCATGTTTTTAAATCCATCATCACAAATCCTTGCAGCAATTTTCTTGTCATCCACACCTTTCTCTTTTACATGTCTTCTATGCCTATCTAAGCCTATCATCTTCGAACACCACGACGAACAACGATAATAATCATCTCTAGGTTTACAATTGTATTATACCATATTTTCCTACATCTTAAATCTCATCATTTATTTTTTAATGCCCTCAGAAAATTATACACTATATTGACTCCATTCGCCTTTCTTCTTCATCAGTTCGATAATAAATTCATTTTCCAAGAGTGAAAACCCGTAATCAAATCCATCTCCATCTTATCATCCAAGAAAATCTGAGAATGCTTCAAGAGATGTGTGTCTTTGTATATGAAAACATTAAAAGTACAAAACCAACATGCCTATGCGCAATACAACATCAATAGTAAGGTTGAAACTTTAATATTTTACATCATGCATGTAAAATGTGAAAAATGCCTTGTATCCAGAGAATATCATCCAACCTCCGAGAATTACATCAACTTTGAAATAAAAGTTAATACATACATAATGTAGAGTATGTAGTTTACCCTTTCGTAGGATTTTTTATTACTTTGTAATGGAAATCAGAACTCATTTTTTGAATGTTGAATTCTGGCAATTAATGATTGAATACACGTACATATGCATACGCTGTATACAAGATAGCATCTTGGTGAATGAGATGAATTACATAATTCCTGCTGTTTTTGCTGGATAGAATAATGTGCCTGTCTGCTGGCTGGTGTGGTTTGGTTGGTTCGCTTGGCGTGGCAGTCATTGCAGAGATGACTGGTTCTTTTTTTTCTATGTAATAATTTTCATTTCATTGCAAGAGCGAAGCATGATTCCGTTCTCTCTGTTCATTTTTGTATTATTACCATGTTGCTGTTGCTGTGTGGTTTGGTTTTTGCTTTAGTCTCTCTATTCACTTTTCTATGAAGTAATAAATATTTCGTATGTCATGACTTGATCTCTTGATATATGATTCAATTATTATTAAGATATGAGCAACTTTTCCAGTTATCCTTGAACTAAATGGCTATATTTAAAAAAGATTTTCTAGCCACTTGAACATTATTTTTTATATTCCAATCTTCTCCTGTACACAAGTAGTAATAATCTCCTCTAGAAAATTATAATGGCTTCTTTCTCACTGACAGAGAAGAAAGAAGGATACGCACAACGAATTTTCATTCTCTCTGCATTTTACATTCATGATGTTGGAAAACATCCACTTCTTTGCGTTTGCTGTGTTGTGTAGTGAAGTAATTATTATCTCGTCGTCTTCATTCTTTTCCAAATGGTGGTGGTGTAGGCAATGATGATGATGAGGATACTAATCCCAGACAAGTACTTAATAATCTTTTCTTACAGAGCTACATCACATCAGAGCTTGGTAAAACTCTTTGTTATAATGACTGTACACAGATTAATAAATCAGTAATCCCTAATCCATACTCCATCGCCATTGCTCGTGATACTGGTCCTGGTTGTAAACACATGACGATAACATAGGTATATTCAGAAAGGGTGCATGCCTCATTTCATTTTTACAATTTATGTACGCTAAGCGTATCCAGTCCGGATATTATAAAATGTATATGTGCACATCCACAGGGAAGAAATTGGAAATTGTAAGTCAATCATCGTAAATGAAAATATTATCTCAAACTTTTTTTGGACCTTGGCTCCTACGTAAACGAAACACACGCAATAAGCACATTCGTCCCTCTATATTATGCTTACCCCATGGCAAACCGTGAAGAAAAAACATACAAAATAAAAAATTCAACCTCCTGCTCGGAACGCCACCTTATTCTCAGGACGAATTTAACAGCA
>JAQFXM010003750.1:0-19132 GCA_034693345.1 Entomobrya multifasciata
GAAGGTTGTCATGCTTTTTTTTAAACTCACATGAAATATAATTATTTAGCTAAATGTTTTCGCGTTGAATAATTATTATTGTCGGGGGAAAACATCCACGTATCTGTCCTTTTTATGAGTTTTCTAAAAACACTGAAAGGGTTAAATCTGTATGAAACATTTGAAAATCTGACACAGAGAAAATACGAAGAAAAAAACGCGCGTGTTTATTGTACATGACAACATAAGTATAAACCCGCCATCTTAACTGTGTGGTTAGATGGATGCGGATTCCTATAAAAATACACACATATACACGCACTCGTTCAAATAATGTAGGTGTTTGTACTACATAAAGAGAAGGATGAACGCCAAGTGGGCCAAGAATTAAAGAGAGAAAGATGCCTTAGATTCGGTGCTAGTTTTTTTGCAACAAAAAAGGTTTTCTTCTTTCTTTGGGACCAAAAGAATCGTATGACTGTTTCAGAAGGGCTGCAACATGAACTAAACCAGATCAAACATACAGGCATAGTTTGCAGTTTTATTTCTGGGTTGAAAGGAAAGCAAAGGAAAACTACAAATTTTCCCTTATATTTCTGTGAAGAAAGGTTTCACAAGGTTTTCTTGCAATTCCAGTTCGTCAGCAGCTGAGACCAGCAAGAGAGGAAGCGCGTTTTCTCTCAAAGAACTGAGCACGAGCACATTACTACTGCCCTTCAATGTGTCCTGTTTTCCCTTGTTAAGTGCCTACCACCACACATCTAACTCACTAGTTTCCCCTTATTTTCTACATTTGCTTATTTATATGTATGTATTGTAGTCTGCTCCCAAAGTTGCGTATATGGCACACAGATGAATGTGTGCACCACCTACATAACGTGTACATAATAAAAACAAAGGAAATGGGAATCCAGGGCTTTGTCTGTCGGCGACCCAGCAGTGTGCTTATCCAAAAAGAGTTTTTCAATGGCTTGTTGTTCTATGGGTTACATGATTTTTTTTCGACTTTTTTTCTACTGGCTGGCATTGTTGAAAAATTCTGGAAGCTTTTCTTTTGAACTGTTTTTTTTCTTAGAAACAACCGCCGCGCCGTGTAGTACTCAAAAGTAAAAAACCTTGCTTGTAAGTTGTTTGGTGCATTACATTCTGTTATCTTAGTTTTTATGGATATTATTGTAGAAGTGTATATGTAGATAGGTAGACTTACAAGAAAGGATTGTAGTTACACAATCACCATAATCATCATCGTCAACAGGACCATTCTACGAAGTTGAATTGTAAGAGGATAATAACATTAATATACTTTGAATGAGGGGCTTGAAGATTAAGAATAACGCAACGCATTTGTAGGCGTCTATAATGTATATGTATTCATTATTAGTATTAGTACAGCAAAAACAACTTATCATCGAAAGGCTTAAAACAAGTATTGTTTTGTGCCTTATGGAAAAAATGTATTAAACAAAGTTTTATGCGTCTTATTCATATGGTTAAATTACTTTCTACTTATAAAGTACGCACATCTGCTTAATTAGTATTTCCGGTGAGAAGACTTACTTTGAGAAGTTATTAGATGCTGCAACCAATCAGCCAAATCACTTTTGACAATACTTTAATCCACGGAACTCTCATTACTTTGGCTTTCTTAAGCTACTTTTATTCCTACATCACACAGCCAAAACCGGGAAAGAAGATGAAGATTATAATACTTTGAGGTTTGCAATGCATATTTGCTCATTATTCGAAGGTGAAGGTAAACGTCAACCGTAAACTTGGCTGTAAATTAAAGGGAGTTAGTGCACATTATATATGCTTATACGAAACAAACATTTCCAATAACCATAAACGTATATTAATCTAAGGAAGTAAAGGGGTGTGTAGAGAAAAGTTAAAGTAAAAAACGTGAATGTGGAACAGGAAGGAACACAAAAGAAAGAAGGCGTTCATAGAACATAAAATGAATTTTTATGTAAGTAATGCTACCGTCACCGCCATTTTGTTCCCGTCAGCTTTTACCTGCAAGCTAATTTTGTTATTACACTATTTCCTACAAAAAGCATCTAACTTGACGAAGTGCCAATAAAGATGGGAAAGATCATTATTACAAACCTTGGCCAAAAATTTCTTGTTTGCGCCGCCTTCAAAGTTCTACGTACACGATTACTCATTAAATGGGCTGATAAAAGAATGAAAGCTAACCCTGGGGACCCACATGTTCTTCTTCTAGCTATCCATTAAGATACCAGTACCAGTGTTAAAATTCACATATGTGAAAAGGCTAAGTAAACTTGTGCTCCCTATATTTGATAAAAAGCACCATTCATTTTCACCAGTTATCTACTGCATATGATCTTTGCTTCGATATGAGATAATGTATACGGAAGGGAAAGTGAGAAAAATTGATGTGTGCACTAAATGCATGTCCTCTGGTTATTTAATTACAGGTTTTATAACAGATAATTCATTTTATCTTTTCCACGTGCCCCTGTAATATTTTTGTTGCAAAATCCATATAGAAAAAAATTGGAGCAACCTACTAAGCTAAATATATATGAAATGAGTGAATTTATGACTGGAAACTATCTATTGTACTTTTATAATTCAAATGGAGAGGAATGGGAGTTGTAACTATGTGTAGCGATTTTCGGAGTGTGATTTTGACCTTGCTTGTACTGGAACCACGCAGTTGAAACGATGCTTTCCCCACTGCTGGATGCTTCCATTGTTATAAAAGTATAATGTGTAAAGTACAGCAGTAGAAAAGGAGATATGGGTATGACTTTAAGCGTTTTATTTGTATTCATTGCAAAACATATATGAGCATAAGTTGTGTAAATGCACACGCAAACGCCTACACAATCATAACCCAAAAAATGGTGCCAGTAGAATGGCCTGAAACAAAGTGATTTAATGGGAGTAAAATTGAAATGGCAAAAATTGTTCGCTGCCAGTTGTCGTCCATATATTCTTAATGGTGATGTCAATTGCCGTATTCTACTTGCGTCATGTTTGACCCTGCTTCGTTTTACTCACTTTTATCTAAAAGCGATTCCCAATTTTGATAATGAAATTTCCTCAAACGAGATCCCGTCATTAATGTACTATGTCGTATTTAAGCAACAAACCCACTCAGAACTAACCAAGTAGAAAAGGTTAAAGAACCTCCTTCACATTTCATTTCCTTTTTACGCTAATATTAAATAAAACGTGTCAGAGCCAGAGCTTTTCAATGGGAGGATGTATGTATGTAGATTCAGTTCCGAATCTTGAGTGATTATTTTTTACACGTTAGTGGCATATTTAGTTTTATCCAAAGTAGAATCTGAATATATTACTGAAACAGATCCAAAAGGTTTTTTATATGCATAAGTATTTAATTCACTTTTCTCTTTTTTACTTTCACCTGAGAAAATTCATTTTTTCCTTTCCTGCCCTACAAGAACAAAATGCTACTTTTATTCTATCAAATGTATAGTACCAAAGAAGAGTTTAAATAAGTTCTATTTTTTCTTTCAGTACAACGTACGACAGCATTTTACCACTTCAGCAAATTTGAGAGTCAAAAAGTGTTGAGTTTGACTTAAAATTAAGTATGTAATACCATAAGGCGTCTAAAATAAGCTCTTTTCTTTTGAAAGAGTATTAATGGCAATTCTTTGGAGTTATATAATGACAAGTCAGCCCAGTTTTAGCAACCTTCAGATGTCTCATTTGCAAGCTTGCATCCGTCAACCGTATATTTGGAAAAGTAAGATTTTATTTTGTAAAGTACATTAAATAATGTATTCATCATCCTTAACTTTCACTTACTACGTCGACAGGTCAATGTTCAATTTCCATTAATACAATTTACCTCCGTTCTCGATAAGTCGTAGGGGAAGATTAAATTCAATAAAATAGAGAGAATGTAGTGTTATGGGGCTAAGTGCGACGGCGACTACCATTCTATCAGTCACTGATTTCAAATAAAGAGTGTACGGCAACTTGGTAGGGGGCTCATTCCTTCAACTGATAATCGATGTTTATTAAATTTTAGTGATACATTGTGCAATGTCTTTTTCATTGTAAATAAGTAACTGATCGAGTTGGAAGAAATGGTTTTTGAAAAATAATCGTATTTGTGTCAATTTTACATTTGAGTTTATATCTAATTTTTTCGCGTTATTGATAGTACAATATATTTGGAGTGTTTATTTGATATGATGTATGTATATACATGTGGTCTTTATAATTTTACTTTAAACTTTAGACACTACGTATATGTAATACGAAGATTTTTTTATCGAATTGAGCATAGAAAAAAATGTACTATACAACATTTTTAGAAGCTGTCCGAATAATTGCACCAAAGATGGAAAAGTTGTAATGAATTTGCCTTGCGTTTTAGTTTAAATATGTACATACATTACAAAAGTTAATAACAGTAAATACTTTTTGTTTTGAACCAGTTTCCAACAGAAGAAATAAAAATTCGAAGGTCACTTTTTCTTTCTTTGGAAGATTCTTTAGAGATTATATATGTATAATATTACGTATCATATGTGTACTTCACATAAACATTTCGTAAATATACGAACTAATGAAGCATTTTTACTAAAAGAACACGTTTTTTCTAAAGTCAGGAAAACTAATATTAAGACCTTTTTCTTGAGTAAAGAATAAAATGTGACAAAAAATGGTAAAAAGTGGGAACACGATGAATCCTCATTCTACTTGGCTATATAACTTACTAAGTAAGTACTCTAGGTAAGCATGCAGAAATAAATTGAGAAGCACGTCAAGAGAATGGGAGAAAGCAGTCAGGACACTTACACTTTGGTGTGTTGACTGGAGGATATAAAAGTAAGAAAAATGGATTCTAAGTAGTTTACCTCCAACAGAAAAAAAATGTTTATTTCCTTGGGCTTCATATATAACTCACAAACGCAAAAAAAGTATGCAGACTTTCCCAAGCCACGCACTACATTCATGTTACCTCTTTCATGTGTAATAGTGTAAAATCAGTCAGACTGAAAGTCTGAGACGCAAAAAAATCGGCCCGTCCTAGTAGGATAATGATGTATGTGCTTTATTTTTTGCTGTGCATGCTACATAGAGTATAATCAACACGGTGATAGTTGTGTGGGCAAATAACCCCAGTTAATTGACAGAAATGTGAGTGATGATTCCCAATAAGGTTTGAAGCCAAGACTACTCTGGTAAAGTGGGACATATTGTGTGTTTAGCAAGTGTACCGTGAAATGAAATGCTAAGAAGGAAATGAATCATGACCACCAACGAGAAAATTCCCTAAAGCTGAACCATTTTCTTCTCTGTTCTTTGTTCTCTACAATCTTGGGAAGGAATAATGAGACTTTGCTGCCAGCCAATATTACCTTTTCATCTGCTTGTAAGAAATGGAGTCAGAGATGCGAGTTAAATAGCACTATTCAACGTGGTGGTGGTGGTCTCTTGTAGACAAGAGGATTGCACTAAGACTTAATACTGTGTGTCCATGTAATGCCAGAGGAGAAGTTAATATATACACAAGGTGACCATTACCATTTGCACTTACATATCTACATATTCTATAGATTTTTTCTCCTGGAAATGAGTTCGTTTCTTCTGATTTCTCATCTCCTCAATACTTTCAGCAAAACAAAAAATATGTAGCAGACATCAAGTGTGTTTAGGCGTAGGAGTTAAAATGCCGCAATATATAAAAGAAAGGCTGTGCTTGCCTGTCTACACGTAGCAAAAAATGGACACTTCAAGTGTAATGGATGACTTCTGAGAAATCTTCTCACAGTTCTGCTATTCTACCAGAAAAAATGAGTTTCCTGGCATGGCCAAAAACAAACTTATGGCTTCATTGACATTGGACTAATATCCACAAGATTTTTCTTTCATGGTGTTTGATGAAAGTTGCTTCAGTTTTGGAGAAAAACCACGAACCGCGTACCTTTGTTGTTCCGTGTGTAGCGAAAGAGTGGGCTGTTCAGTTAACTTCAATTATCCGTTTTATAAACAATAAAGGTTAAGGATTCCGTTTCTCTTTATCAAATTTGTTCGAAATGCTGATGTGTTGCCATTTACCATTCAATGTTAGTTATTGCACAGAAGAGCAACATTGCATTCCATTATTTATTACTCAAAGTAATTTCCTCTATATTAATTGCTAGTGACCCTTTTAGACGGTTTGACAAGCAATATAAGTAGGCGGATTTCATGAAAAACTACACAAATAATAGTAAGAATAAAACTAAAGTCCTTGTCGAAATACACAACAGAACAGGGCCTTGTCATGTCGTCCCTCAACATCTTCAACGATTTATACCTAACAAATTAGCTGCAAGGAAGCATGAAATAGATCAAATGTTTTTTTTCGACTGATGAACTAAACGCTATCTCTGTAAATATAAAAGAATTAATGAAGTAGCATCAGAAACATCAAAGAAAAATATATTTTTCAAATAAATAAATTGGAGCGAATGACAGCAACCACTTTATACTGCCCACTTCCCCAGCTAATACAAACAACTGATTTAAGTGCATATGCAAAAATGCCGAGTTTTCACTTATTTTAATCCTTTTATTCAAATCGAGGATCAGTTATATTTCGTTCTCACGAATTTACATTGTATCTGTTAGAAAGTAGTCATATAATATAGTTAGTCGTACGATTAGGACATCAGAAAACCCATTGAAACCGCAGTGACCTTGGTTGTGTCTTGTTAGAAAAGTTACATAAATTGCTTTTTCAACGCACATAAAACGTACATTTATTTTTACCTTATTCAACTAAAAACTCTACCCTCGTGTTTTTTTAAAGAGAAAGCTCTTATATCAACGTTTTGTCTCCTGTAATTCTTTCCTTGATTTTTTATCCTTTTTAATATATTCGAAGAAAGAGAGAGGGAAACGTGCTTTCAGTCCTTGGGATTTTGTAATAAAAAATCACTCGTGCATTATTATTTTTTTCTTTATAAAAGGTTTTGTGTCTGCAAAACACTTTCTCGGCACAGTAGGATGGGTTAACATATCTGTGCATTTTGCCAGTGTCGTCGACAGCATACCTTAATTCCTTCCTTTTTCTCCACCACTCACATTAACTCCTTTTCACCCGAGAGAAGTGCACATTGTGAGAATCTTATGTGATGAATAAAAGATTATTTTAATAATCGAAATGAAGCTTTAGAAATATCACTCCGTCTTCCCAAAGTGTTATTACAGTATGTTTCTTCTTTCTTGCAAAGTGAAATCGTGATATCTGCAGTAGTCAACTAAAAGAGTGACTTTTGCTCACAAATAAACCGAAATAAATGTTACAATAGTTGTAATAGTCACCAGACAGAGATTGATTTAGCTTTATATAAGAAACTAGCTGATGACCCGTTGTGGACATCGGGGAACTCTAAAAAAATCTGTTCTGTGTACTAACATAATTCAATTTAAAAAGGTCTTCACATTTTGTCTTTAATGTTTGAAAATTCTTTTGTAAAAAAGAATTTCTTTAAAAAATGAAGTCTCTAGTTTGCATATTCAAGCATAGTTGCCTTACAAAGTATACCTGAAATATGCATGTTAAAGGGAATTGGCACAATTGTGCATAAGCACAACGAAAACATATATACAGATGCTGAGACATATAATATATGCTTTCCACTACTTTCCTTTTGCAAAAACCTTCTACTTCCTTTGCATATAAATGAGCCATTCAATCTTCGTCAATTGCAAGCATATATGCGATGTAGTATCACACAACTGTGTACAAACTATAGGAAAGATTCTCGCATAATGTATTAAATACATATATCAATATATAAATTGTATACTCTACTTGATGAAATTGATGCTATATTCAGTCGCTCCAAGACTTTCAGAATATCAATTGACTTGTCACCCAATATCAAGCATGATATCTGTCAAGTGATGTAGTCCTCTATTCATGTTCATGTGATGACTGATGACGGACGACCAAAAGAGTCAAAACTTCCTGAAAGATCATGATGTGATGATCATCGAATATGAAGTGTAAAACTATGACTTTCTCAACAAAATTCATGCTTCTGACATAAAATATGGTTTATACTTTGTACTCCAACTATCTAGTGAATACGTATACATTTTTGTGTTTAAAACTACTAGTATTTTGTTATCGTTAGTCAGTGAAGGATATAAGGCAGACTTTCACAGCAAACAAACAGCTAGTCAAAAACTTTTACTTTCTCCTTTCACTCATTGAAAAAGTCAGAAAGAGTCCTTCGCTTTTTTTAAAAGTTAACTCTTGAAGTTTGCATGCTACTCGTAGAAAAAAGTTGTCAATCGATTAAGCTGGACGGACACATCATTACACAAATTGCTTCCAACCTCTGCGAACATTTAGACCGCCTCCATTCCTATAATTCACTTGTACGACAGGGATGTATACTGTATATATGGACATATGCACGCATTCATGAATTACATGAGTGGTTTGGGGGGTGACTAGTGAAAACTCCAGAAAGCACTTTCTATGCATCGAGTACGCCCTTGATTTTCTCCACAGAACAGAGCTTTATGCATTTTTATGCCTAAACAAGAATAACGGAGTAAGCTTGTAAAGAGAAGCCACGCTAAATCTTCAGCACCGGAGCGCCGACCAATCAGAATGAGTTGGATGCATAACAAACTTAAGAAGTCATCTGGCTATTGTTTACGTTTGTTATGCATCCAACTCATTCTGATTGGTCGACGCTCCGGTGCTGAATGTTTAGCGTTTCTTCTTTTTACAAGCTTACGTCGGTATGCTTGTTTAGGCATAAAAATGCATAAAACTGTGTTCTGTGCAATTACATTGAGATGCACTTGAATAGCAACATTTACCTGTCAAAGGTATTTGTTTTTATAAATGCACGCACTACCAATATTTTTATCTTTCCATGGTAAATCTGCAAACATGTAAGGATTGTATGGGCATGGTTTATATGATGAAGAGCTTGTTATGTCACGTATCGCAGTTTTATGTTTCTTCCAAAAGATTGCAGGGCTCTGCAACTTTTTGATTAGTCAGCTATTCAAAATACAAGCTTTCATTCTAAAGTATGACTTCAATGGAAAGTAGTGTCGTGTTATTTTAAATGCCAGAATGCCTTATTTGTAATTTGCGAGTACAAAATAATTCATACAACAACCTTCCAATTTCGTCCATTCCAAAATTGATACTGGATGACACAAAAGTAGCAATGTTTTACTCGTCGTGAAATCCATTTGCATAATAAAATCTTTAATTAACTAGTTTTGTCGTGCTTTTTATTTTACTGAGCATCCTTATTGCTAATTAAGATCGGGTTAGTTCCAGTGGCGTTTTAAATATAATTCTCAAATCAATTTTCACATTCATGCAATGCTCGCAAAGGTTATAATAACGCATACCCAAATTAACGAAAAAACATAAAAATGACAACTATAATCGCTAAATGCTTTGAAACAAATTAGTGCAAGGTATGAAGTTAAATATTGTTTAAGATATTTTTCTTAACCGCCTTACCTTTCCTTAATATATTTCAATTCCTTTGAAAATCCTACAAATATGCTGGCTTTAAACCTAACCTATTTTGTGGTATCTGATTCGTAATAATTTATATTTCCTCTAACCATCTTTAGAATGCAAGCTTAAATGTCTAAGAATAAGAGTAAATGGGTACTTTAGAACATTCAAAAACATTTTATAATTATTTGATGTTTGACAACATTGTCCTGCAACATCGACTTCGTTTTTGGACTATACCATTATTCCAAAGTGTTATTTATATAAAACGTTATTTTTATATAAGATGTTTTCACGTTCTTTATGCGTTGTTTTTTAAAAACTGCCAAAGATTGAGCAATACATATTATACAAAAGAATGTCATGTTTGGAGTTGTTCTAACTTTACATATTCCATATTTTTCACAATCTAGTCCTTCAAAAACAAATATGCACATTGATTCCAAAAAAACTTTTTTTTCTTATGAAAACATAAAAAGGGTTGGACAAATAAAAAATCTTTGAGTTATAAGTAAAAATATCTAACAAATTTTACTTACTTACGTCAAGAAAAAATTAACATGTCGAAATTTACTTTTGTCTAAAAATTAAAAAAAGTCCAACTCAATTTTTTCAAAACCGTTGGCTTACCACATTTTAAATTTATCTACTCAAATACATGTAAATTTTCTAAAATCATAAAATGAGATGTGCATGATCACTAACCCTGTTAGTTTTGTTTTACCAATTTGGATTCGAAAAGCTTCGAGTTCTAAGATTGCCAATATCAAAATATGAATCTGTTGAATATTATCCTAAGGAAAATTTACGTCAACATGTGAAGTTACTAGTATAACCAATTTTTGCAGCATAAAAATAACTAAATAAACAATTTAATTTGAAGAATATTTACAATTTCCCTAGAAATGGGGCAGTTTTTCTGGTTGTGTGATATAACGAGCTTGAAATTAGACCAAAGTACATTGAAAACTTTTACTAGACCTATTATTTTCGGGTAGATGTGAAAATTTTAAAAAAAAATTAATACTTTTTCTATTTTAAATATATAAATTCAGGTTATTTTTTGTCCGTAGTTTAATAGGAATGTAGCTCATGTATGTTTACATGGCCAACCAAAATTCCAATCAATATTATATTACGAAATCGTTATAAATTTTGGTTTTAAATAAACATGTCAATCATTTTTTAGCAAAAAAATATATCGAACTTGTTAAACTTACCATAAGACAGAGGTGCTGAGTTGAAAAGACATATTCATATTCCGATCTTCCTCAAAAAAATAACTTTGCATATCCAACAACTGTTCTAAAAGAAGTTCAAAAATCAAAACCAAATAAATTTAACCATGTCGCCCAAAATTGAGGATAAAGACAAAAATATAATCGTAAACTTCAGTAAATTTCCTCATTGTATCGGTGCGTTTCCTCCTTACTACTCCAGGCAGCAAGACAGATTTGTGGTTTCTAAACGAGGCTTCAAACTGTACGCATTGCCACTCGTGTTGTTCTTAGTTTCAATAGACAACATATATCTTTGGATATTTATTTCTCCAAACATAACTTTGCAGAATGTTGAGACTTCTGAGTTTATGAACTTTTACATGCATGTAATATCACGATCTGCTGCATGCGTTTTAGGATATTTACTTTACTACCAAATCCACGAATTCATGCAATTCACCAATATAATCTTTCGTATGGAACAATGCATTAAAGGTAAGAAAATCAATAAGTAAAAATTTCAGGAAATGTTAATTTATATGTTTGAATTTTAAAGGAACTGGACCATTAAATAATATTCGAGATGTGAACGGGAAACGTCGAGCCTGGTTTTTAAATGTTGCCAAAAATTTTGTTCACATACAGCCAATACTGCCTACGCTACTATATTTAAGAGATCCATTTAATGTTCGGTATTGGCCAATTAGATTTGAAAAGCTGTATGCCGACCAAGCAATGTTTGGGTACGCAAGCAAGTACGTCGCTATAATGTTTGGGTTATTGTTTGACATTACAGCATCATTTTATTGCCCAATGCCTGCCTCATTCATACTTGCAATAGTAGTGATATACCTTGGGAAACTTAATTTTTGTTTGCAAATTATAAAGCGTGACTTAGCCACAAGGAGCCCTGGAGAAGATTGTCTCAGAAAATATAAGATATTAGCTTTGATAAACCAATTTGCTTTTAGTTGCCTGTCAACTGCAATATTACCTATAGTGTATGCACTTGGACACATTTTCGCAACAGTTGTTCTTGCATCACTTTCCAAAAGGGGATCAGAAATGAACTTTGAAACAGAGCTAAATAACTGGTGCATAATAATTGTTTTAATAGTGATAGAGAACAGTTTAATTATTGGGTCTGGAGAAATTGTTACAATGTCCCAGCAGATAAAGCACACATTTGCAAAGAAAGTTAGAAAAAGAGAGTTAAAAAAGAGCATAGTCGCATGTAGAGACATTCGAATTTATTTTAATACAGTGTTCTTCATGGAGAAAGGAACATTTATGGTGTTTTTGAACTCTGTTATGAATAATACGATAACGTTTGTGTTAGCTACTTAATATTGGGCATCAAGGTTCAAAGTTTCATCCTGTAGTTAACTAGTTTGAAGAAATAAGTTTGGCTTTACTGACGTTTTACGCAATTAAACGTCAGAAAAAACACCGAAAACTAATCTAAATTTTAAATTTGTTTTCCTTCCAAATGGTGGTCAATAATTTTATTGAGTTCTGCAACGATTTTGTTTTCAAAAAATGCTTCACAAAATCGATAAACATTCGAAACTAAAAATCTAGTAAAGTTAATATTTAATTTGCTATTTTAAACTTATTTCTGTTTTTACATGTAATTTATCCACCACTAGCCGTATAAAATAACTTTTTGACATAAAGTTATGTGTTTTCATGTTTAATATATTTTTTTATACTCTAAGCTTAAGATATAACATATATTTTAATAGGCTTCTAGACAATTTAAAAACAAGCATTTTTAGCTGAATTACCAAAATTTTAAAACTAACGTTAGCATTTTAGCCAGAGCGTTTTAGAAAGGGCTTAAGTAATAAGGATGAAATAGTATTTAGTCTATAGTAAACAGTAACAAACTATTAAAACTTAATGTTTTACTTGGAATCCTAAAGCTTTTGGTGTATTTATACTTCTCATTCCGCATGAAA
Organism: Entomobrya multifasciata; assembly: GCA_034693345.1. Classification (NCBI taxonomy): domain Eukaryota; kingdom Metazoa; phylum Arthropoda; class Collembola; order Entomobryomorpha; family Entomobryidae; genus Entomobrya; species Entomobrya multifasciata. Next base: position 12,669 of record JAQFXM010003750.1, read on the forward strand.
CGTTCTTTTAAAACCACACAAGGTTTTATAAACTATGATGCTTCTAAATCTGAATTAAACATGTGCATTTTTAGTTAATTTACAATAATGGATAGTATATGCAAATTTATATCAATAGACTTCTAGAAATGGTTTGCTGTAAAATTAGATATGAACGATCATAGGGTGCATGAATGAAATGAATAAATGAATATCAATAAAACTTATTATTTAAACCGTAAAATGTTCAATACTTCTTGTAAAGTTAATTTATATAATATTTAATTGTCAAAAGTTTTGTTATTATACATAAGCATACTTTTTACTTATCATAAGCTTACATTAGACAGCGAAAATTACAGTAACATATTAAAGCAAAACAAAACTTTGAACATAAAACATTAAGTCTAAAATGGAATGCACAATATTTGTGTATAAATGTGAATTTTACTTATGTCATGAGTGTAAGGTCTACAGTATTCTGAACCACAAAATCCATAATGATTATAGGGGTACGCATTTCTACAAAGTTGGAATTTCCCAAGTATACTTTTAATGGAGCTAGTGATTTAATCAAACGCCTGCGATATTTACTTCCAGTAGAAAACTTTGAGCTGTCACGTGTAAGTTGTTTGATAAATGCCGAAGAATTGCCATAAATATTGGCCATTATTCCTAACATTGACTCTCCCGAAAACATCAATGCAATCGCAGTAAATCCGTAAATGATGAGTGCACTTAATGTTAAAAAGTTTGCTAAGTTTATGGTAGCATACATACTAATAGTAGTCATTATAACCATATATAAGATCAAATTTACAAGAACCGTTTTTCCATGGAGCTTGTTGTAAGATTTCAAGAGAAACTGAAGTTGTCGATAAAGAACGCATTTTATATGTATCAGACGACTGTCATGTAACTCATCAGTGCGTTTCTGATACTTATGAACCACCCTTTCAATCAACCCAATGTATTCTTTTAAACATACTGGCTTCAGGATTTGGAAAACCGAGAAATTGAAATAAAGAGCGTGCAACATACATAATCGGGAAAATAATCCATAGAACACTAACATTGCCTGAACTAAACGTGAAGATATAGGCAAAGAAATGTCCCTTAGAATAGAGAATTCAGGAAGGTAGTTTGAATCGCGACAGGCTTCAACCAGAAAAAATCCGGGATATGCAGGATTGCATGGTTTGCGAATAAATGTTATTTGGCCCAGTAACGGTAGTATTGTGGCCGATTTTATTAAGGTTTCGACCAAATACCGAGTTCGTTTCCGCAAGATTTGTGGTTCTTTCTTATTTTTTTGAAAACATATCGCTGAAATACACGAGACTGTTTTTTAAATAGTCTTTGCAATGATACTTTAAAATAATATTATTTTACCTTTGTCAGATGGTGACTCAAATAATAGCATTCCATTAAACAGGCCAACAATATTGGATGAATTACTGCTTTGGTGGTAAAAAGAATATGTTCCATTGAAAAAAAATATTACATAGAACAAACATTTCAGTAAGACAGGCAAACTAAGCTTTGGGGAAATATGAATAAGTTGTAAAATGTAACAAAGCGTGTACAAAATGGTCAAATAACATTTGAATTGAATAAGAAATAAAATTCTCGATGACTTTAAAGCAAATCGCTTGGTTTTCTGATTCCAAATGAAAGGAATAGTACACCAGATATCAAAGTGTTTGTGACATTTCAATACTAACTTAAGCAGACCAAATTGGTCTGACCCTAGCATTTTGCAAAAGCTTTTGCGAGTTCGTCAAACAATGAAATGAAAGTTAGTACTGCGAAGAAACTCGACTTGACTTACTTTATTATAGCAATATACCATAGTGTTATTTCTGCTAAAATATCTTTTCTACGTATGTAATATTTTTTCATGTTTCTTGTGCGTTGCCTTTGAAGGACTTTGAAAGGTTGAGCAATACATATTATAAAAACGTTTTTCCTGTTTCGAATTGTTTCTTGAACTTTTCATGTTCTAATTATTTTTACAATTTAGTAATTACAACTATGCATGTCAATTCAAGAAAAATCTTATGAAAACATAATTTTTTTACGTAATTAAGTTAACAAACAAATAAAATGTTGAAATTTATTTTTGTCTAAAAATTCATAATAATCCAACTCAATTGTTTACTAAGCCGTTGGATTACCATATTCTTAATTTATCTCCTAAAAATCATGTAAAATTTCTAATAATCACAAAATGAAATGTATAGGATCATTAATCCAGTCCAACTGTTAGTTTTGTCACACCGGTTTGAAATCGAAAAGCTTTGAATTCAAAGATCGGCAATATCAAAATATGAATCAATTGAGTATTCACCTATGGAAAATTTACGTCAACATGGGAAGTTCCCAGTATAACCAAATTGCTCAGCTGAAATTACTGAATAACCAATTAACTGTTAAGAATTTTCACAATTTCTTTAACCATGGAGCAGCTTTTCTCGTTGATTCATATAATTATATATGATATAAGTTCTAAATTAGAAAAAATTGAAATGGAAACTTTTACTAGCCCTATTTTAGTCAGGCTGATGTGGAAATTTGCAAAATTGTAATATCTTTTCTATTTTAATTAAATTAAGTGGGGTTTATTTGTACACAGTTTAGTAGGAATGCAACTCATTTAAATTTACATGGCAAACAAAAAAATCCAAACAATTTTGAATTAGGAAATGGTTGTAAAATTTGGTTATAAATAAATAAGTCAATCTCTTTTACAAATAAAACATATGAAGCTGCGGTAAATTTATCAAAAATACATGTTTTCGCGTTCCTTCGTCATTGCTTTTTAAAGCTGCCAAGGATAGCGAAATAGATATTCAATTAACTATTGTCGTGTTTGAATTTTTTTGACTTTACAAATTCCATTTAAAAAATCTAGTCCTTCAAAAAAAGTATGCATATTGATACAAAAAATATTACGTTCTTATGAAAACATAAAAATGCGGATGTATATTTTTAAAATCTATTTTAAGTTATTTATAAAAGTATCTGAAAAATATCGGACTTATGTAAAGAACAAGTTAAACATGTCAAAAATTACGTTTCTTTAAAAATGCACGTAAAATTCAGCTCACTTTTTCAAGCCATTGACTTACTGCATTGCTAATATATCTTCTAAAAAATGGGTTATATTTCTAAATTCATAAAATAAGATACAAAGGATAACTTAGCTAATTCAACTGTTAGTTTTTTCATGTTGTTTTGAATTCAACAAGTTTCGAATTCGAAACATGGCAACATCAAAATATGAATCAGCTGAACATTTACCTGTTGAAACTTTAAGCTAAAATTGGCAGCATAAAAAACAAAACTAGTTACCAGTATAACCGAATTTCGCAGCACTAAGAGTACCACCAACATTTTAATTTGAAAAATTTGCATAATTTCTTTAACTGTTGACCAGATTTAATAGATTTCTCAATTTACAAAAGTATTCAATTAGCAAAAAATACACCAGAACTTTTTGCCTGGATCCATTATTTTAAGGTAGCGGCGTGTTCTGAACGCCAGAGAAGTTACTTTGTGAACCCCATAAAACTTACGGTTGTAACCCCAAAAAACTTACGGTTTTAACCCCATAAAACGTACGGTTGCAACCCCAGAAAACTTACGCTTTGCACACTGGACAGTTACATGTTTTATTTTTGCCATGAAACTTGTTTTCATGAACCCTGTAATTTTCCATTCATTTTATTCATTCATTTAAGTTAAGTAGAACAAGAAAAATTGTTGTTGATGATTATGGTATGTGTATGCTAATAAGGTAGAAGATCTCTGTATTCTTTGTTCTCATTTTTACTTGAAACGAATGACGCCAATGTTTATATGTAAGCTCAACTACCTGAGCAAGCTATATAAGCTGAAGGAGAAGAGATGCTCGGGGCCCACTACATTGAAGAGTCTTTTGCGGTGCACTATGCCCAATTGACCAGTCAATTTTCCTAAGTATTTTAACTGTACAATAAACTCACCTTGACTCATTATATCAAATTACCGCACTCTGTTGTTTGGCGTATTGTTATTCATATTGACATTTCCACCTCCAACTAACCATTTTACACACTCAAAGATAGCCACCACCTCACCATCATCACTTCATACAAAAACCCTAGCATTGAGGCGAACGAATCTAGGAACCACTCTCATATATACTCAAGCATCAGTAGCAGTGAAGCAATATAGATTCATTTTATGCTGCAGCAGTGCAAGCGCATCTCATACATACGTTCAAGCAAGCTAATATTTACTGAACAATTAAACTCACTAACTAATACAAAATAGCTAAACTTTCCCCTTAAAACACGGCGGAAATATACAGAAATGTAGTAATTTTTCTACTTCATAAAAATGATTTTTTTCTTTGATATACATGTATCAAATAGGAATATAGCTCGTGTACTTTTATAAGACATTTAAAAAAGCCATTTGCATAAGACATTCAAATGAATATGCAGGAAAATAAGTTCATGCTTAATTTTCGTCTCAAAGTTTTGAACGACAATACATTACCATTCCAGTAAAAATTGCTACTTGGGTACACATTTGCCCAATTTTGTATTTATTCAATACAGTAATATACATATGTAGTTGGGTAGATATTCATTAAGTTATTTTTTAAAAGCACAGCGTTCATTTATATGTTTCTGCACCTTGAATATATAATTAACATCCAATATTACCCATGTACAAATGGGTTGTAATGTACAAAGTCAATCGACAATTTGATCTGATGGGACTTTCTTATAGACGGAAGCACAAATGTTCTTATTCTACTTAATGTCAGCTTTTCCCAAAAATATAAATTTTCTCCTAACAAAGTCATTGAAGTATTACACAATACCACTTTGAATATTAAGTCTCAAATGGAATGCGCAATATTTGTGTGTAAATGTGAATTTTACTTGTCATGGGTGAAAGGTCTACAGTCCTCTAGACTACAAAATCTATAATTATTATTGGGGTGCACAATTCTACAAAGTTGGAATATCCCAAGTATACCTTTAACGGAGCTAGGGATTTAATCAAACGCCTGCAATATTTACTTCCAGCAGAAAACTTTGACCTGTCACATGTAAGTTCTCTAATGAATGCCGTATAATTGTCATCAACATTGGCCATTATTCCTAAAATTGATTCGCCCGTAAACATCAATGCAGTCGCAGTATATCCGTAAATGATGAAGGAAATTAAAGTTAAAATATTTGTTACGTAGTGAAGAACTTACTTATAAAATAATGCTTAAAATTTTGTGGCAAGTAGTTGGACTACTTATATTGAATAATCCTATGTTTATATATCTAGAACTACAGCCTTGCCCCCATACGATATCATGGTTTCACAACATATTTTGTTCCGACTACTAAGTCTTTGCTTCGAGAAATCTAATATGTGGGGTAAATAAATTATCAAAAGCTCAAGTCATTTCAATCATTAAATCAGCAAACGCAAATTATTAAGCAGTATTTGAAGTGTATACGAAAACTATATTTGGTTTATCCAGTAGTTTAACTTGACGTAGTTTTTGGCAATTTGAGTCATGGAAATGGGTTTCGTAAGATAGCAAGGCAAGTACATTTGAAAACATTTAAATATGTTCCGGTATACTTGGGTGAGACAATTACATAATATAGTCAACACACTTTCATGTTAATCAACAAAATCATTTTTTTATGTAGCAGAAATACATAATTATTCTAAAATTTTAATTACAAGTTTATACATATATTTTCGCGCTACGTGGTGCTTATGATACAAAATAACTGAATGCATGCATTTTCTTTTGCTTACGGATTTTCATAAGGGGAAAACAAGGGCAGTAATGACATGTTCTATATTATTATTTCAAGTGTGTAAATTTATTCGAAGGCCATGTTACAACATTCTGTTTGAACCAGAATATTGGTCAAACAAACAAAAAATATTTCTCGGCTTTTGTTCACCATTACGAAACATCCATTTATCAGCTTTTGCAATTAAAAACAAGCAAACAAATTGATGGTGGAAAACTTAATTGTGTATTTGGTAATTGAAACTGAAGAAATCAAATGGATGAATGTTTTATTGTCTAACTTATAAATTCCTATATTAAAATTAAGCTAATAATATTAAAAGGTTTCAGAAAGCAGACAATCCCACAATAATGGTATAAGCTATTGAAGTCGTGAGTAAAGCCTTTAAAAGATTAAAAACAGCTTAATTTTTATTGAAACTCCATTTATTGAAATGTAAACCGAATTATTTTGCCGCTTAAGATTCCACAAGCAATAATAGTGCTTACGACGATTGAAAGCAGTATCTTTTTGCGATTAAAGTATTTTTGGTTCTCTGACAATAAAATATGTACGGTGTGTTGAAAGCATAATATGGTTCGTAGTTAAGTATCGTATATGTGTGTTGTGAGCCTTGGCCTTTTTATCATTAGTGTATACAACTTAATGTTTCAAATTTTA